>CAIGRB010076265.1:7856-21409 GCA_903798255.1 Fraxinus quadrangulata
ATAAAAAAAAAAAAATAGTTATTGTCTGAGCCAGAGCATTGAATTTTCTCACTCCCCCTCCATTTTATTTATTTTTATTTTAGGCTAGATAAAAGACAAGTAGGCAATATAATTCATTGGAGACAAATTTTAAACTTTACCATATATTTATTAAATATCAGTGCTTCGTAAACTGCAAGTTGACTTGCTCGCCACACATATAACGATCCATAAAATACATTGAAGATGCTTTTAGTTTGTGATGTGAGTTTTTCCGTCCGTGAATTTTTGTGTTGCTATGCTTTATAGCCTATCAACTTGAATATATACCAACTAAATAACGAGTCTCAACCACTTAATATGCATGTCAATTAAATAGTGATACGACGTATTGGGTGGTACATACTTTGGAAGAATTAAAAACTTTTCCATTACATAAAACGTGACAGAGTAATACTATTTAGCATAAGTGTAGCTTTGCACCAAAATTATGTGGGAGTAGAATTATTAGATAAAGTCGAGATGTATTTTTATTTATTGTACGGTGTGAAAGTTGTTCACATAAACTGATATTAAGCACCCTTCGTGGCGTAACATAATTCTCTTTGATAAGAGTAATAAGTGAACGGGTATACATTGGCCAGCAATGCACACTTATCTGCACCATTTTGAGCCATATTTTAGTACTTACATCACAATCATGTCGATTGAAACTTTTATTTATTAATAGTTTATAGTCATGTGGCAACAACACCTCTCACACACACCCACCAACACTATCACTTTTTTCGTAGTCGATTTTAAATTTCAACACGTAAATTTCTACTCTATTTCGTTGTAATAGATTCACACAAGTTGACATTTAGTGAACTACTAGATGGTCAAAGTGTGTACTTCAAAATTTTTAGTTTTTTCTTTTTCTTTCAATCCTACTTCCTTTTTTGTATGAAATTATAATTGAGGTATTATATACAAGTGTGGTTTATTTGTCTAACTTTCCTATCTTCTAATAGTTTTTCTAGCATTGAGATTCTACAATGTCATGTTATAAGGTCAAATTATTTATTCTCTTCATCACTTTTAATGCTAGATAAGAAATATAAAAATTTTAATATTATAGGACAACATTTTTACAAAGTATGGATGAATTAACTTATTATGTACTGATATGAGCTTTTTATAATACCGTGTTATACGACTTTTACATTATGTGGTCGTCTTATTTAAACATTTTTATTGGCATATAGAAAATGCTCTCTCACGTGCAATAACTTAGTTTTTTTAGCGGCTTTAGACGTAAGCTTCTTTAAATTAGTAATAATGAGATTTGAAATTCGACTGAAGTGCATATGTAAAGTTACCGTAAAAGATTTCTGTAGAAAATAAATAGAAGATGCAAGACTTTTCAAAATTCATATACAATGAGTACAATATATTTACATTTCATCTGTCAAATTCTCATTACCAAACATTATATATATATATATATTGTATATTGATTTTGAAGAATATTAAAAAATAACGCAAAATGGGAGAAATCAAACATCCGTGCTTTGTAGACTGCAAGTTGATTTGCTTGCCACACATATTACGATCAATAAAATACATTGGAGATGCTTTTAGTTTGTGGTGTGAGTTTTTCCATCCGTGAATTATTGAGTTGCCATGTTTTATAGCCTATCAATTAATAGTGAGTCTCAGTTATTTAATACGCATGTCAATTAAATAGCGATACGACGTATTGGGTACTACATACTTCAGAAGAATTAAAAACTTTTTCATTACATATATTGTGATAGAGTAATACTATTTAGCACAAGTGTAGCTTTGCACCAAAATTATGTGGGAGTAGAATTATTATCACATTATTTAATAAAAGTTTGGATGTATTTTTAGTTAATTGTATAATATGACACTTGTTCACATAAATTGATATTAAGCACAACTTGCTTGGGTAACATAATTCTCTTTGATAAAGTAACAATTGACCTTTCAACTGTAGGGATTTTAAACAGGGTATACATTGGCCAGCAATGCACATAATTGTCTAGTTGAACGAAAAAAATAAGATAATGCAATAGTGATGTTTTCCTTCTTACGCGATAAAATCACGCATTGAATAAAAATGAATATATAGACAAACTTATAAGAACTTTGGCTATTTTTCTTAATAAGATTAACCTTTTAAATTAAAATCACAATTCTTAATATGGTATCAGAGTTCATTAAACTCAAACGAGTAATTTGATCTGATTAAAACTCAAAAAAATGAGTACATGAGTTTCAAAATTAATTTGTTCAAAAGAACCACCATCTTTACGTGGGCGTGTTAAAGGATAAAATCTCATATCAAATAAAGATAAAAAAATAAATCAACTTATAAGGATTTGAACTACTCCACTTAATAAAATTGACTTTTTAAGTTGGAATTCCAACTCTTAGAGAGTGTTTGGTGAGGATTAAAATTAGATTTTTAGTGAATTGTTATAGAAATTTTTAAAATGTGTGGTTGAAAAGATGTGGGACCCATGAAAGATGTGTTTAATATTAATTGTTAGACTTTGGCTTAAATTAAAATCAGATTTTAATTCAACCCAACAGGTCCTTAATATTCATTCACGTGGCACGATTAGACTTGTAGTCACTATAACACTGTTTTTCATTCGTGAAACTGTAGAAATGGCTTTTCCAAAAGAATTTCCAAAGGATCTTAATTTTATCTGCACCATTTTGAGCCATATTTTAGTGCTTCGTGTAAAACATTGTAGAAAACCTATGCCTAATCTACTTACATCACAATCATGTCGATTGAAACTTTTATTTATTAATAGTTAATAGTCATGTGGTCACGTTTTTCGTAGTCGGTTTTAAATTTCAACACGAAAATATTTGTAATAGCTTTACACAAGTTGACATTTAGTGGAAAACTTCGTCTAATTGCATTGCATGGATATTGTTATATCCATTCCACAACAATGAAACATCTCCAAAGCCAAATTGTTGATTGTACTCAAGTCCACTTGTGTTACGATTTCAAATAGCTTTCGATTTGTTGGGACTCTTTGAACTCACGTGGTGTGAAAAATCGGAAGAAATTAATGGAGCAATATGAAGTATTGATCGCTCGCCAAACAAGAACAAGATTTAAAGTAAAGTAAAGAAAAGAAAAGAAAAATTGGCAGAGGAACCGATATTTTATTAAACAACTAATGGAGAAAAAATACAATTTCAGCAATTTCTTCTCTAAAAAACTGAATGAAGAGTCTACTATTTATAAGGAAAATGTCCAAATCCAAGATGGAAATAAGATAAAAACAAATTAGGTAAAATAAATGAAACAATATTTTTCCAATATTTGTCCAATAAAACACGTGAAATAAAGGAAATAATATTTTTTCAAAAGATCGTGCTACATGTACCTAATTTTTCACATAATCATTTACCAAATGGAAATAGTGTCCATTAAAAATACTATTTTACCCTTTCTTTTTGTATTTGCAATTTATATCCCTTATCTTTTAGTTATTAAGTATATCTTACAATTCTTCCGTTCGAATGTAAGTTCTTGGAACTAATTCTGGGAATTTTAGTTCAGTATTTTCTTGTAAACAAATCAAGTATTGTTGTTGTTCGAATCCGTGATCTCTTATAACTTTCAAGATCTTATCCCACTTTTCTGTATTATTTTCCCTTCTAAGTTCTTCAATGAATATATTAATTTCTCTAGATCTCAGTTCATTAGTATTATCTTGAATTTTCTAAATCTTTTGATATTTTCTCTTTCCTCGTGGTTCATTAATTATTTATACGATACTTTTTTAACCTTTCAACATTTTCTAAATATTCTCTATATTTTGATAATTTTTTAAAGGTTCCAAGTTGATTTTCTTTAGTTATATATGCTGAAACAATATCTTCTGAAACTTCTTCTTCTATATTTTCGTATTCATTTATAATATCTTCAATCTTTTTTATTTCTTTAGAAGTTTTTACAGAATCAAATCATATATTAAGTTTACAAGCATAATCTATATCAAGATATATTTCTTCAAGTTTTTCTTGACCAACATGACGTATATTTTCAGATTTTCCAACTATACTTAATAAAAATGAAATATTTTTTCATCTAAATATAATTTAAGACAAATATATTAGACGTAGATGTTTGAGAAGTGTTCATAAATATCAACAATAATTAAAGTATAAGAATATAAAAAGCATGTAAATAATTTACAGCAATCGAAATAACTAGACTTTCCCTCCAGCATGTTCTTATAGTTGCTTTGCATATACATAATCAATCTTCTGAATCAGATGAATATTTAAATATTTTGAAATCATTTGGGTCCACAACTGCTTCCGTAAAAGGCTTTTCAATTAAGATTGCATTTCTTACTCTAGAGAACTAGTCGTGTTGCCACAAACACTATCTCATAGAATTCAGAGTCTCTTTTTTCACCTCTATTCAAACTCTTTTCAGAATCAAATTCTTACTTAGAACGAAATTTTAAAAAATAAACTCACATACAAGGTGCTATAATTTTGTTAGAAAATTGCCCGTTTTCCCTAAAACATTCATTAAAGACTGGTACTTTGGCCTGGCTAACATCAATTTAAAAATAATGTTTTAAAATCTTTTAAAATCCCTATTTGTACTGCCGACGAATCATGAGAAATTTAACGAAATCCTTTTAAGAAAGCTTTGTTGAACATAACTTAATATTCATAAATTGAAATAGTAAGTGCTTGCATACTATATTTACATGCATTTGATACTCACCTTATGAAGTTTAGAACTCCATAAGTGATTACCTTATTACAAGCTTTGCTATTTTCAAACTTTTTAATAATATTTCTAAATACAAGTGGTGTATACAGATTACAAAGAAATTTCTAGAGATTTTTGAATGCCTCAACACTAGATCTTTTTCCCCTTTTATAGAGATCTTCTTTGGTGATAAGGAATCATATCTTTTCAAGTGTCTTCCATTATCTTCCTCTCTTCACAGGTGTCTGCCACTATCATTTCGTTAGGTAGAGTTTGCTGGCTTTATCTGGTCCTATTTTCAATCACTGGTAGGTGGAAGATCACATCTTTGTACTATCTTGTGTCTTATAGTGACCACAGTTTTCTTTAATAAAGTATTTTATTAAGTAGTGATAAAGGATCACTTATTTTGTCACCATCATTTTTCCATTCTCGAATCAAAGAACTCCGCGGGGAATTCTTCACTGTTGAGAGATACTTGACTCATATCTTCCACTATGTAATGCTCACAATGGTGATCACTGTAATCCCAAAATATCTTACATAGTTCTTTCTCCATATCTTCTGAATCACTTATTTGATTTGTAATTATAATTTCTAGTAAGTGATCAAGGAAACATATATCTTCATCTTTTGTATCCTTTCTAGCATTGAAATAGATTATATGTTCTTCAGAAGGATAAACTCATATTTTTCTTTCTCAGTAATTAATTGAGTTACATGTTCGAAAATTTCTTTATACCCTTTTGGTTTCTGTAGGGCATCATGTTAATAAAATCTTGATAACCATTTTTAACAGCATTTTGACTGGTTGGTAAATAATTTTGGTTTGTAAGTCTCATTTTAATAACATGAAATGCTGGTTGCATATGTTGAAGAACTGAATCCCATTCCATTGCTGCTGAGTGGAATCTAATATATATGTTTGTGCTTTTAATAATTTCAATATATCTTTTAGCTGCCTTCCTCATATCCATAGGAAGTTGGGCTATTTCGCTGAGGTCTTTACTAGGATATATACAAAGTATATTTCCTAGTTCAAAGCAATTTCTCACCCAGTTAGCTAGTGCTCTTGGATAAAATTTTATCTTGTTGTACCTTCCATAGTAGAGAGTTTTCATCCACTTTCCTATCTCCAAGTACGAGTCGGACAAAACATTAAAAATAACAATAAAGATATTACTTCTTCATAGTTATTTTTTCTAGAAATTTTTGCTCCATGGCATATCTTCACAATATCCTTTGGATCAATATTTAATTAGTTTAGGTAAATTTTGGCTTGATGAAGAGCTACATTCGGTATCTTTAATATTTTTAATATCTTCCCTGATGTGAATTTTCATATCTTCCTTACTAGTAATAGGTTTAAGTATTCCCTGTGAAGGGGTTCCTATTACCTTCTTTTATTTTCCTTTATCTTCGGGAAGAGCGCTAGTATTTACTGGTCCCTGTAAAGGAATACTAGACTTGGTACAAATTTCTTATGCCACTGGGGCTATATTTTTGTCTCGAAAACTATCTTTATAATTTGGATTTGTGTTTCCAAATAGGAAACTTCTATCTCAAGTATCTGGACTTTCATCATTAGTTGATCTAACTCCACTAAGATAATGAGGAAGAAAATTAGTTTTTCCTTTTATATATTCAATATCAAATTTGAAATATGAAAACCAAATTTGAATCCTAATAATATATCTATTAGCAATAGATGGATCAACATTATTTTTTAAGAATGCTTTAACTTGAGTATTATCAGTCATAATTAAGAACTTTTTTAGTAACAAATAATATTCATATTTTTGTACTCATCGCTTTACAACAATGAGTTCTTTCCTATTCGTCTCCTATCTTGTTTCAACTTCTTTGAATATTCCTGATGTACAGCCTGCAAGTATTTCAGCACAAGAACTTTTCTTTTCACATTTATATTCTTTATGATTCTTTTTAACCATTAATACTGCACCCCAGTAATTATCTGAAGTATCAGTTTCAAGGATAAAGAAATCTTCTTCTTGTGAAATTACAAGTTTAGGCAAAATTTTTAATTCCTCTTTCACCTTCCTTATATTTTAGCAATCTTGTTCTTCCCAAGACCACATCATATTTTTTTCTTAATTTTGGAAGAAAATAATTTTTTAACTTAGCACAATTTTCAATGAATCTTTCAGCATAATTTAATATACCAAAGAAGATTTGTAACTGTTTTTTATCTTTGATTTTTTCAAGAAATTCTTGAAGTTTTTCACAAATATGAGATTGCAATTGCAATTCTCATTCTTTTATAATTCCAAAAATTCTATCTCTATTTTAGCTATCTCGACTTTCTTTTGAGAAAGTGCAATACCATGTTCCTTCATAATATAACAAAATTTTTCAAAATGCTCAATATGTTCATTTATATTATTTGAATGAATAAGTAGACTATCTACATAAGTAATACAGAAATGAGTAATTTGTTTAATTATCTCATCCATTCTTCTTTGAAATATCTGTGGAGTATTTTTCAACCCAAATGACATAACATTCCATTCATACTGTCCTAAAGGACTTGAGGTACTAAATGCAGTTAGTGATTTACTTTCTTCTGTAAGTACGATTTGCCAAAATTCTGACTTACAATCAAATTTTGAAAATATATTTTTTATTCTGTACTTGTTTAGTAAGAGTATCCTTATTAGGCAAGTAATATCCATCAAATTTAGTAATTTCATTTATTATTTTTTTTAAATTTATCGCCATTCTGGCTTTTCATCTCTTAATTTCATTATGTTTTCTAACCATAAAGGTTGGGCTATTATGTAGGCTTTTACTAGACCTGATTGATTGGGCTTCTAATAATTCTTTTATTTGTTTTTTAAATTCTTTTTGATTTTCTACACTATATTTCATTAGTTTGACCCTTACTATAGCATCTGGATTGATTAACTCTATATTTGCTTTTATTTTATCTTTATTCCATTTTTCTAATGGATTTTTAGAGCAAGTTTCAGAAATTTCTTTTTTTTTAGTTTTTCTAACTTTCTTTCTGTTTTTATTTTTAAAACTGTAATTGGATTAAATTTTTCTGTACTCCAACATCCACCACGCTATGTTGAGGAGCTCTAATGGTTGATTTCTTTATATGCTATACTAATAGCTTTAGTTATTTTTAGAGTAAATATTTTTACCATCCTCTTCTCTAAGTGGTAGTAATTTCTCGTATTCTTTTAATAACTTGATTCCTCAAGAGAATTGCAACTTTGTAAAATAAGACCTTAATATTGGCTTATTTTCTTGATAATCTCATTGGTTTAATACATAATATAATTTTTCAAATTTATAAGTGTATCTTTCTAATTCACACATATCACATATTTTCAAATTTTCTATAGCTATCATTCCTTCATTATACTCCTCTTGTTTTCTAACTTCTTCATTTGTTGTATATCTATGTCTTGGGAATTCGGTTCTCAAAGCTCTTTCAAGTCTTTTTAATATTTCTTGTATATTTTGTTCATTTAAGTATTTCTATTATCTAATCCTTCAACTGTATTATCACCATATTTTATTTTTCTTTTTATATTTTCTGGTAGCTTTTTCCACCATTCAGATATACTTCCTCTTAATGTATGTTCTATAAAATTAAAATCGGTATATGTTTCCCATTTATTAAATTGTATGGCTAAGTCTATACTTTTTATCCATGTCTCAATAGTTTTATCTTTATCTACATAATCTAAATCTAACCATATTCTTGTTATATAGATTGGTTCATTATAAGATTTCATTGGATTTGTTTCTTTTACAGATTGTTTTCTTACATTACCATTGTATATTCTTTGTGTTTTTTATATTGGTTAATATCATCTTTATTAGGTATTGATGTACCATGGGGATATTCGTATTCTTCATTACTATTATGTTCTGTTTTTATATTATGACTAGTTATTGGATTTATATTCATTTTTTTATTTTTTATTTTTTCAGTTAATTCTTCTAATTGTTTTTTATATTCTTCATAATCTTTACCATTAGATTCTAAAAATTATTGTTCTAATTCTTCAACTTCTATAATCATATATTGATTTATCTCTTGATTTTTCTTTTTATCTGTATATTTCTATATTATCCCAAAATCTTGAGGTGAGTTAATTATAATTTTATATTTTTCCTTAAGATTTTTATCTAAGAGAGCATTGCCTATTTGTATATTATATTCTAGATTTTCTAATCTTTTATGTACATTTTCAAAATTTTCATTTGTACTATTTTTAGGTAAGTAAGGATAACTTGATTTTTTATGTTTTTCAACTTTTTTCAAAAATTCTTCAATTATATTTTCTTCGTCTACTATATTTATCTTTATTTCAGGTTCGTAACTTGGCTCTGATACCATTTACACCAGAGTGCGCAGCGAAATTTTTTAGATTGTCTACTAATTTAACGGGTTCGTAAATATCTAAAAAGTCACAATAAAATGCATAAAATTGACTATCTTTTGTTAAAATTTCTTCTTCAATAATTATATCTAATTCATCAATTCTTCTTTCTAGATCGAAAATTGTATATCTTTCTCTAATTTAATTGCTTGTTTGGCTATATAAGCATTTTCACATTTTAATCTTGGGTCTAAATATTCTATAAAAAATGATTTTAGGTCTTTTCTTTGGTAATTTATTTACTATATGTTGTAGTTCTAAGGTCAATAAAATCTTGTCTAATATTTGGAGTTAAATTTATAAAAGATTCTAAGTTCATAAATTTTTGGGGTCTTAATTAAAATTTCTATATACTTTTAATGGCTATAGTTGCAAATTCTATTTGAGAGGGTATTTTAGGAAATTATTATTACGTAACCACTCTAGTGGATGAACAGTTCTGTTGATATAGAATTATTTTTTTTCAAATACGTGTAAAGAGAAAAAAATAAATTCCCAAAAATTTCAACCTAATTTGGGTAACAAAATCCAACACGATTCACAATAAGTTTCCTCTGAAGTCATAAAAACCATACAAATCTCATTTTAACCTAGATATTCCATTTTAAGTTGATTAAAAGGTGTCGAGTCACTTTTTACCATCAACAAATGTGCAAGGAACTCTTTTAAGTCTCATAATCTCAATCAAATAATAAGTTAGAAGAAGAAATATCTATTTAATATGATTTGTGATAATTGCTAAAAATTCGATTAAATTTGATCTCCAATATATCTAGAAGTGAATCAGACCTAGGGATTACTTACAAATATTCAGAACAAACCCTTGAAGGAATAGCACGAATAGAACAACAACTTGATGTAAATTTTTTAAATACACCCTTTAACAAATTATTAATTTTTAGAGAGAAATAAAAGTTTTTATACAATTTTAAAGTTAGTCTACAAAAATGTAAACGTCTTGGGTACTTTTGAGTGTGAATATATTAAATTGTGAATCATACAAAATGTATAAATATATTAAATTGTGAACATACTAAGCCTCTATTTGAGCCACATTCTTTTTTTTTATTCTCATTCTTCTACTCATTTTCAACCACACATTATTCAATAAAATAATATTTTTCACCACATTAATAATTTTTAATTATTTTTCAATCACATATTCTCCATCAATCTACTATTCCAAAATAATGTGGCTCAAACACACCATAAATGTATGGCACAACATCACATGCACTTAGATTGTGTTTGATAAGAATTACTATACACGATTGAAAACATATTTTTTACGAAATTTATGTACATATGACGTGTCTTAAAACAAGTGAACATGAAGAACTTGAATTATCGAAAGGCTTAATCGCACAAAACGTCCATACGTTTAGTATGTAGTGTGCAAAACATCCCTACATTTTAATTTTTTGCATTTTCACCCATATTTCAACGTTTCATTTCGGAAAAAGTAATTTCACATATTTTAACGTAAAATAACCAATATACCCTCATATATAAACTGAACTTTTAATTTGTTTCACAAACGGTCACTAAATGATCGTTATGATTTTAATTCAAACTTAAAGGACCAAAACACATGGACATAGAAGCTTGACCATCTCAAGGGCAAATTTCTTGCTATTAAGTGTCACCTTTGGAGCCTCGAATAACCACTTTCCGGTCACCAAGACTACCGGATCCGACCACCACCAGTCTTGCCTCACTCTCATCTACAACCTCCAACCAACCGTCACCTACAAAACATCAAGAATTAGAAAAAATCGAGCGCAAAAACCCCATCTCGCGAACTCCTTTTCTGTCGAAAAACCCACCTCTGGCGATGCTGATGTTATTTGGTGATTAATTGGTGCAATTGATTCATGACCCCAATGTATTACCAACTTGAATTGAATGTATTAAGGCCGAACTTCATGTTGGGGTAGTGTAGAAACCTCAATCGATGGAGGACAAAGCAGACTGCCTTGCATCTCAGTGCAGTCGTCCATATTAAGCCCAAATTATTGATTATCTGTGGTTGGAGTAGATGCGCCATGAAAGGAGGATGCCAAAATAGGTGGTCCGCTATCGTGGGGACCACCGTCGTCTTCGAAAAATGTGATTATTGGCCGCGAGTTCGCTAATTCGAAATTCTGCTGTAGATTTAGATTTTATGTGGGGGTTTTATTAACATGGACCATGCATGGATGCATCATGTTGAGCTTGAGCGACCTATAGGGTGTTATTAATATGGGTGTCGCCGGAGGTGGGATTTTTCGACAGAAAAGGAGTTCACGAGATGGGATTTTTTGGCTTGATTTTCTGCTGATTCTTGATGTTTTGTGGCTGACGGTTGGTTGGAGGTTGTAGAGGAGAGTGAGGAGAGACTGGTTGTGGTCGGATCCAGGCACTTAATAGTAAGAAATATGCCCTTGAGGTGGTCAAGCTTCTATGTCCACGTGTTTTGGTCCTTAAGTTTGAATTAAAATCATAACGGTCCTTCAGTGACGGTTTGTGAAACAAATTAAAATTTCAGTCTATATAGGAGGGTATATTGGTCATTTTACATTAAAAATAGGTGAAAATGGCATTTTCCGCAATGAAACGTTAAAATAGGGGTGAAAATGCAAAAAATTGAAACGTATGGACTTTTTGCACACTAAACATCAAATGTAGTGATGTTTTGTGCGATTAAGCCTTATCGAAAAATAATATTGTATCCTTCTAATCCTTCTTATATCCCTTCTTCACTCCTTACTACCACCACCACTAACCAACTAGAAGAACAATGAAATCGCGCTGATTTACAAGAGAGATTTTTCCACCGCTCATCGGAGAACGAGAGGGAGAAGATTCCCTTTCTTTTTTATGTAATCATTCCATTGCTTTTTTTTTAGAGATAATTGCAGCAAAAGTCTCAAACCTTTGAAATATTAGCAGACTTTCTTCAAGTCTTTGATTTGTTACAGCCGTCACCCCTAACATTTTCAAACGTTGCACATGAGGTCCTTTTGGATGATTTTCATTCATTTCTCCATCATTTGATTACTAAAATAAAAACTTGACTACTTTCTACTAAAATAAGAAAAGGCAAAATGGTAACTTACTAATTTTTCCATAAAATAATTAAAAAATTAAATCAAAAACAAAAAAGAAAAGAAAAGAAAAAGGAAAATGTATCTTCTTCTCCCTCACGCTGACCTTCACCCCCACCCCCATGCACAAGCCCAACCCCTCAACCCAAAACAAAAATTGCCACCGCCATCGACCACCACCACCGTGAACATGATATTGCCTCTTCGACTTCNAAGCCCAACCCCTCAACCCAAAACAAAAATTGCCACCGCCATCGACCACCACCACCGTGAACATGATATTGCCTCTTCGACTTCTGGTTCAAGGTGATGAAAGGACCCAACATAACAAACTCTTACCCAACCTCCCTTATCTATATCCCTCTTATTACACCTTGCCAGCCCACATATAACCGACACATGTAAGTCACTATCACCTATGAAATTAGTAGGAAAATTCCTAACCTCACAGGCAATTAATTTAACCACCTCAAATTCGAAAACTAATTTTTTTCAGATAGAACACACATATGTGCAAAATGTATGCACAAATCTAGAGTTTTTCAACAACATTTTATCGCAAACTTTCACAGTCTTTAGTGGGCAAAATCGAAACATCATTGTCTTCCCTTTTTTTTTCGGAGGGATCTTCAGCACTACGCGGGTAGTTCCTGGGGATGTTGTGAAATTGGAACTATTTGGTTTTTAATAAGAGAAATTGATTATGAAATGGAGTTAAAGATTGCAATAGGGAGAGTGGAAATGAGATTAGAGTGATTAATTTCAGAATTAATTAGGGTTTTGAGAAAGGGTTTTGAAGATTTGAACGGTAATAAAAATGGTAGGGTTATGAAAATGTCGCCTGTTAGATTAGAATATTAGAATGTGTGTTTTTATTTTAACATTTTTTAAATGATGAAGTGATAAGTAGGAACGCCATGTACTATTGATCTCAAAATCTGGACGACCCCAAAGTTAATAGAACCCAACTACCTCTACGTCCACTTGTATAACTCGTGCACACTCAAGACATGATAGAATGCAAGATCATTGAACCAGAAGGAGGTACAATATTCATTTGCACTACGATGTTTAAGTCAAAGGATAGAAAATGGGTGCTAGAAGACATTTATAGAGATTTGATTCGAATAGACTTCACTTACCTCGGTGCTATGAAGGGTTTTTATAGGAGGAATGAGCAAAAAATTGTACCTTCATCTTTTTAGCGCATTTAGTGAGTTCTACGAAATGTACAGATAAAAAGTATATTTGACAACGAAATTTAAACTTTGCAAAAGATGCAGGTCTATAACTAGTTTTAAC
>CAIGRB010076268.1:2200-46609 GCA_903798255.1 Fraxinus quadrangulata
TAGGTTGGAGACATTCTGGTGTCTATTTCGTGTGTTCTAGGGTTGATAAATATTAAAAAAAACCTTATTTCCATGAGCAGTACAACGGAATTAGGAAATCAGAAATTTTTCATTTTCATTTATTTCTTCCAAATTACGACATCTCCATTAAATTATCACCTAAATCAAAATATGAATGTAATGAATACATTTTAGCACTAATTGATCATACGAACATATAAAATAAGGAGGAAAAAATATGCATTTTGCATTCCTATCAAACATCATCAAACAACTCTAATTCCCTTCTAACTGTCTACTCACTAACTCGGTCCGATCCATGGAGTCCTCGTCGACGACGATGATGAAGGCGGCAAAGAAATTGGCGATGGTTGTGTGGGACGACTGTTATAGTTGAAAAATAGATTTTTTTGTAGATTTTGATGGAAGTTGATAAAATATTTTGTTGAAAAGTTGTGGAACCCATAAAAATATGGTTGAAATGAATTGTTGACTTTGATTTAAATTAAAATCTAGATTTTAATCGGTAGCAAGCATGGCCTTAAGATGTAGGTGGTGAGGTAATCTTCCCTTTATTAGTTTATCGTTTTGGGAAGATAGTTCCTGTACTAAATAATTTTGGGCCTGGTTATTTACTGAGCCCATTAGGTGGCGGTTAGGTCTCAGACTTTCTCGTGGTCCACAGTCCATTTATAAGAGGGACCATATGCAATTATTCCTATTGGGCCTGCTTCAAGAAATAATTGATACATTAAAAAAAAAAAAAAAAACCCCTTTAATTTTTAAATTAAATTTTATACTATTTTAATTGATTAACTAAGACAATTATAACATTTTCAAGATACTTTCTAAACATAAAATATTCTATAATAAGAGATTCAGTACTTAAAAATAGATTTCAAGATTCTCTCTATTTTAAAATAAAGAATGGGTTTGACTGTCTAAAATTTAGAGAGCGAAACTCTCTTTCTATTCTTAATTAAAAGTAATTGCATTTAATAAATATTCTGCAGTATAAATTCATATTATATTAAAATTGATTGGTCATTAACCTACAAAATAACTTTGTTAAATAAGATATGAGATGAAATAATAAATATTCATTGAAAAAATAAAATAAAGAATCAAAATAGACAGTATTATTGGGATACAAAAAAAATTTACTTTCTAAATTGAAATTTTTTTCTCTAATATGTATAAAATGCTCTTTATAATAAAGAATTTCTTAGAGATACTCGTTACACTGTGAGTGAGGTAACATTAATGTTATAGTAGAGAAGCACTAAAATCAATGTCTCTATACGTAAAACAGAATCGATTCGAGCCATTAAATTCCTTCAATAACAAGGCATTGATTCTAATAATAATAATTTAAATACGAAGATATGGGTAATTTGTGGACCACCGTACCATAGGCCCATGGTTTTGGGGACAAACAAGGCCTAGCTGCATTAAATTGACAAACCCCCCCACATGGCCCAATATCATCGAAATTAGGGATTTTTGTTGGGGTCCCAAATCCCAATGATTAAAATTTAATCAAATAAAAATATCTTCAATTATTGTTCTAGAAATTCTTGCTCGTGGGTGGGTGCCAATACTTGTTTTATTCTTTTATTTTTCTTATGTAGTGGGGTGGAGATGGTTGGATAGTGTAGATGCGTATCTGATGTTTTATTCTGATTAATTCGATTAATCGGAACAATTTTAAACAAGCAATCAACCACATAGAGGCAAACCAATGAGAATTACCATCTTTCTAATTTCAAATCAAATAAAGTAGATAGATATGTTGAAATTTTGTATCGAAAATTGGTTTTGGCCAATTTTAAATGATTATTTAAGTGGAAATTGTTATTTGATGAATAAAAAATTAAACCAAATTTAAAGTCACTTAAATACGAGAATTATTGAAAAATTACGTAGAATATTATGGAATATTCTAGAAATTGTTTAGCTAAAAATGTGTCTTTCTATATGAAAGATTGTGACTTTTGACATTATAATTTTTCAAAAGATTTGTCTCTTCTAATATGAAGACTAATTTCAATAGTTGTGTCTCTTCCATAGATTGTGTCTTTTAAGACAAATATTTTCAATATCTATATATAGATCACATGTGTTTGTTTTCATTCATTCATTCACTTCATGATTGGATTATCATACTGATGCATATTCACTTCAAATTCTGCATTTATTTGGAGTCAAGTTCATACAAAGAGGGTTCAAAACATAAGTAAGTTTGTTGGTCTATATAATTTGGAGTGCTCCTATTGTGAGACGTGGTTGTTGTATCTTGGGAGATGATTGCCGAAAAATCGTTAGCACCGATGCGGGGCAAATTCATCTTAAGGAGAAAGTGTACAACACTTGCCTCGACCAATTGCTAATTTATGTCTCCTTATTTTCTTTTTCTGATTTCTATATATTATTTTTGATTTAAGAAATTTTCTAACATACTTTGATTTTATGTAAGGTTTGAACAAATAATGGAAATGATAGAATCATACGTCGTATGTTCAATTACGAGAATCATTTGTTAGACTTCTCAAATCCTATTTTAGTAAGTCGAATTATGTTTCGATTTCACGCATACTTGTGATATGTTTTGAGAATATAATTCATGCACATTATCGGTGTAATACTTACCAACAATATTGATTAGAAAAAAATGAAGGTTATGTGCATACTCTCATTCTATATTTTCTCATTGGTTGATGATAGTAGGTGTTACGCAAATAATTTATGCAGCTTAGCGGACCAAGAAATATTAAATGGTGATGTGGGTGGGGTTTTCGAAGAATACAAAGGACCTCTTGTTTTTTCAAATTTAACGAGCATCTGGAATAATAAGTCGGCCACAAGTTTTA
This sequence comes from Fraxinus quadrangulata, assembly GCA_903798255.1. Taxonomy (NCBI): domain Eukaryota; kingdom Viridiplantae; phylum Streptophyta; class Magnoliopsida; order Lamiales; family Oleaceae; genus Fraxinus; species Fraxinus quadrangulata. Next base: position 5,071 of record CAIGRB010076268.1, read on the forward strand.
CTGCTAAGACTGTTGTCTTAAAGATGTACCCGTACAAATGGAGTCTTAACATATACCAAATCTCATATAAGTAGGACCTCGTTGCGCAACAATTATGCAAACAAGTATCATATGTGCTAATAACTTGTCCAATTGTTTCGTACCAACAGTTACATTTTTATTTTATTTTTTGTTTTGTCAATATTGGTCCATCATGGAACTACTCTTCGTGAGCATTTCTTTCTCCATAAAAGTCATGTAATTCTAATTACTTAAAGGGACGAGCAATGCGCATTAACAAAATCTCGATTAAATAAATATTGTCTCGTTAAATGATTTAATTGTATTGACTAGCAAAATTTCAAATAGTACATTTTATATTCTCGGTTGACCCCACTACCTCCACTGTAAGTCCGTCCATAGTCATAAGACTCATAACATGAAAATCGTGTGCCAACACCATGCATCAAATCCCACTTGTTAAATATTTATTACTCGACATTAAGAGTTTAATTTGTTTTAATCAAGGAGATTTGTCTACTGATCACATGATTTTCTTCAAAGCCTAATTTCGTCTTATTCGATAAAACCAAATTTTGTCGCACAAACTTATAATGAGACGATAAATAATAATTAAAAAATAAATCGGGAAAAATTATATCTTTAAAAGCAAATAAATAATTATTAGTAGTATTGGTCCTCGAAATTAATATAAAAAAAATAATTGGGAGCTTTGATAACAGGAAGCTAGACAGGATCTGTGTACATTGGTGCTATGAGAGACGACGCCAGCCATCAAATTCAAGTGCCGTTAAGTTGCCGTCAAACTGCCATTTACGATGACGTGACAATTAAGTCAGAAAGGAGCGTAACGTTAGCTTACAGACGGTAAAACCTTGTTTGTATTGGGAAATGATATTGGGATGTAAATCGAATATATCGGAATTTATTTATTTATTTTTGAAATGGATTAATTCAAATTGTGATACTATTTTACCCATATTTAGTAGAAATTTAAATTTAATTTTAACAACACATTAATGATTCACAAATATTTAATTATGCATTTTTTAAATTTATTAAAAATCTGATTTTAATTATCATCAAAACAAGAGATATTTGATTATTAATTTAATAAAAAATTTAAAAATCAACATTAAGCTCATCATAGGTCACTAACTCATACAATTTGAATTTAGAGTGTGTTTGGTGTATATTAAAAATGAGAGAATGCATTTTTTTTGAAGCGATGTGATGGATAATATGTGATTGAAAAGGAAGAAAAAATTATTGATATGATTGAAAATATTATTTCATTAAAGAATATATAATTGAAAATGAGTAGAAGAATGAAAAAAGAACGTTGCTGCAGTTACAAAAAATAATTTCTGTAAAAATGACCGAGGAACACACATGGGGGTGGGGTCCCCTTTTTTTATAATAATATTTTATTCACATGGGGCCCACTCCCATGTGAATTCTTGTCATTTTGACAGAAAAAATAGTTCGGTATGAGTTGAATTATTGATAAAAAAATAATGTAGCTTAAACATAGGCTTAAAATGAAGATACTTTCTTGTGAAAACGGTTGTACTATTGAATATTTTGTTTAAAATGTTTTGGTACTATTTAAATAATCATTTTTTATTATTTGATTGTGATACGTGTACATCATCACTTATATATTGATTTACAAACATAATATGGTGGCATATGATGAGATCAAAATATTTTCGACCAAATAATAAAAAATCACTTTCTTTTTTACACTTCATCAATTTGTAAAATTTTCTGTAACTCTTTATGTACAAGTAGTATTATTCTTTATAACCAGAGAGAAAAAAATAAACGAGATAGCGTCGAAATTCATTTGATGGACCATGCTACACTCACACAATGTTTTACCAAATTTTTGACAAACTGAACACTTTATCAAAAATTTGGTAAAATATTGTGTACATTTAAATTTATCCTCGTTTAATTAACAAATGTCTCATGTTGAGTCAAAACGGACCAAAAATTAAGTCAAATCGAACTATTTTAAAATTCATAATCAATTGATCCTTATTCCTCTTTGAATGGATGGCGAAGAGACTATTATAATAGTAGTTTTTTTTTTCAAATATTAATGATTTAGGTGTGTGTGTGTTATTTTTATAAGGGAAGGACTTTTTTTTTACCGGAGGAAACCACCATTTAAAAAATTTTAAGTGAATTAATTTTTTTTGTAAATATTTATTTTTGTCCTAATCTTACATTATGAGTTAAATTTTGACACGTTAGTAAAATAGGTAAATTAAAATTATGACGGTAACATTTGTTTTATATTTATATTTTATTTTATTTTATTTTATTTTAGAAAATTTAAATTGGTTTTATTTCAAAAGGTTGAATAAATTGTCGACAGGAGACACATGCTTTGTTGGACTTGTGTTTGGTTATTTGATTTGAATTGAATGCTAACCTGAGCATGTGGTGGTGTTCACACCTTCTCCAAATTGAATCGGTGTGGTTTAGAAAAGGGTTTTGTTTTGGGTTTATTTACGAAAATAGGACCCTACCAATTTTGGTTTCTTAATCGCAATTAACCAATAATTAATCACGATAATCATACGTAATGATTGACATAATCTTAACATAATGCCACATGGCAACCTATCATATCATTTGATTGTTTAAAATATTATCAATTTTTTATCCAATCACATATTGTCAACACATATTATGTCAATTATTATGTCACATACGTTCTGACAAAATAGCATTATGTCAATTATAACGTCTACCTAGCATGATTGTTCTTAATCACAATGCATAGTTGCTAATTATGGAACAAATATTTTATTAATAAATCACAATGATTCTTTAACATTTCGAATAATTGAATATTGATTCTCTTATAATTTGCTACAATTATAATTTTGATTATGCCAATCATGGAAATATCATATACCTTTTCAATTAATCAAAATTTTTAAATTTTTTATTTATTGCAACAAGATATACCGGTATGTTTTGGGGTGGGGATTATTTTCAAAAAACTTCCGTTGAATCGGAACGTGGAGTCTTATAAGTTACGTAATTGAAAATTAGGTAGTATTGAATCTTTTGATGTAATTCTAAATGAAATTATCTACTTGTATATCAAAAGATGTACACAAGGGATTACACATCTCTCACATGGGGAGTGAGACCCACTTGAATAATAATTTTTTATTACAGTGGGTCTCACCCCCATGTGAGAGAGGTGTAACCCCTTGTGTACACCTTGATGTACCGGTAACAAAACTCATTAGATTAATATATATCAATTTAGTCATATACATCAATTTATACTTAATATTTTTGTTGCTATGGATGGAAGTGAAAGAACATTACAAAAAGTTTTCCGAAACATGGAAAGAACCAGATCCAATTGGTTATAATCCAACTCGAGTCTTTCATTATATGGTTCCAAGAACAGAATTCTCATCGTGATAATAAGAATTGTTACAATTTAAACTGGAAGGATATTAGCATATAATTCTCAAAAATTTAATAGAAGTATAATTTATTACGAGGTGTGGATTAATCTAAAAACGTCAACCTTATTAGATAAAATTGAACAAACTATAATCTAAAAATTTCTAGCAAGTATAAAATATATAATTTCGGAATCTCAATTACGTCTCAAGCAGCAAGACACGCCACGTAACAATAAGCAAAAGACAAAGCAAGAGGTGACGGATGGTTTGCACTCCATTTCACCTCACCTCTTTTTGCAAGAGCTCCGAGGTGGTTGGGCAACTAAGCGAAGTCTCAGACACTTCTTTCTAGTTGACTATTTTTAAAGTGAAGCGCCACCTTCGGCAGTTAATGACACCTTCTACAGGGCATACCTCGACCAAAGATACTATGGGCGTTCGGTCGTGTTTAAAATTCAATTAAAATTGAAAATATAGTCGTTATTGGGTCTCACTCATTTAATCAAAGTCAACAATAACGATTAATTTTTCAATTTTAATCCAATTTTAATCTCTATCGAACACGCCCTATATACACATAACAAATTTGCCAGCTTCACAACAAATACGTTCAATCAATTTTTTAGTCAACTTTTCAATTGCAAGCTCACGCCTAGGGTGGGTGCTTTTTAGCCTTTGGTCAGATTGACATACATATATATGATAGATGAGATTGACATATTTGAGCTTGACTAGTGCACCGTTAGGATAAAATCACATGTTAAGCATTCAATGTATGTCATCATTACTCTTGATATAAAAGCTCACACTTAGCCCCTATTTGATCTAGTCAAAAATTAGAATTTTAGTAGATTTTGATGAAATGTATAATTAAAAAACGATCAGGGGTGGGCTGGAGCACACCCTTGTCCAAGCACCGCTTCTATAGAAAAAAATTAGCTAATTTTTTCCAACCCAACCAAGTAGTCCACCGTCCCAACCCAATTGAAAAATTGGAAACCCAATTTGCAACCCACATGAAATTAAACCCAATTCCCATCCAAACCCTCATTCAAGGCTTCAGTGCACGGTTTCTTTCAATTCTTCCTCTATTTGTCTTCGTCGCTTTGCCAGTTCGCCCGTCATTATCGCCACCCGCCGCCCGTCGAAAGCCCGAAACCGAAAACCCTTTACCGTCATTCGCTGAAACCCTTTACTGCCGACGCTTCCATAGTATGTCCGCTGAATGCCAACTGTTCAATTTAATCCGGTAAATTTAATCGGCCCTGCAGCCTGCTCAGTGCTTACTGTTCTTCACTTCTTCTTCTTCTTCACTCTTCAATTTATTGTGTTTTGTGTAATTGTATTTAATTTCTTCTTGATTCCGGGTTTAATTTCTTGTGGGTAGTTGTTTAATATCTTGTTTCAGACTTTTAGTTTCAATTTCGTGACTTAATGCAATGTCTTGTAAGTTGTAAGTTGTAAATGTTGTTTTGTTTCAAACTTTCAGTGTTGATTCCGACGATTCGGCCCTTCACCCTTGTGTGTGCCGTGCAGTGCAGTTGTGCTTCAGGCTTCACTCTTCGGCCTCCATTTGCGGTCTGCAGTGACTGTGAGGCATGTTTGCGACTTTCAATTGTGTGTGCATTGCAGTAATGCAGTTAGATGTGTGTGCATGCCACAGTTGGAAGAGGGTTAACTAAGGAAGTAAATGTGTATTTNGGTATATGCCCAAGTTGACCAGGGTCTGTGTACTCTTTATACTCTTGGCCCCAATGGAGCCTTCCTCCATGAATATTACATCACCGAACTGCTCCACCCACAAATGAGTATTACATCACTCACCTGCTCCATCCAGGATTCGAACTCCCCACCTTGGGATTGCAAGCCCAGCAATGCCCATCCTTTGCCAACTTAGATGTGCTCGGGGAGCATTTATACTTAATATTTTCGTTGCTATGGATGGAAGTGAAAGAATGACAAAAAGTTTTCCGAAACATGGAAAGAACCAGATCCAATTGGTTATAATCCAACTCGAGTCTTTCATTATTTGGTTCCATGAACAGAATTCTCATCGTGATAATAAGAATTGTTACAATTTAAACCAGAAGGATATTAGCATATAATTCTCAAAAATTTAATAGAAGTATAATTTATTACAAGGTGTGGATTAATCTAAAAACATCAACCTTATTAAATAAAATTGAACAAACTATAATCTAAAAATTTCTAGCAAGTATAAAATATATAATTTCGTAATCTCAATTAGTCTCTATTAGCAAGACACGTCACGTAACAACTAGCTAAGCAAAAAACAAAGCAAGAGGTGACGGATGGTTTGCACTCCATTTCACCCCACCTCTTTTTGCAAGAGCTCCGAGGTGGTTGGGCAACTAAGCGAAGTCTCGGACACTTCTTTCTAGTTGACTATTTTTAAAGTGAAGCGCCACCTTCGGCTGCAATGTATTTTTTAAGTGATTGACATTGAGTTAATAACACCTTCTACAGGGCATACCTCGACCAAAGATACTAGATACTCATAACAAATTTGAAGTTCAATCAATTTTTTAGTCAACTTTTCAATTGCAAGCTCATGCCTAGGGTGGGTGCGTTTTAGCCTTTGGTCAAATTGACATAGATATACGATAGATGAGATTGATATATTTGAGCTTGACCAGTGCGCCGTTAGGATAAAATCACGCTAAGCATTCAATGTATGTCACCCTTTACTCTTGATAGAAAAGCTCACACTTAGCCCCTATTTGATCTAGTCAAAAATTAGAATTTTAGTAGATTTTGATGAAATGTATAATTAAAAAAGATAAAAGTTATGAATTCCATAAAATAAACATTTAAGTACCCCGCGTACTTCGCACTATCGGAACGATGATCACGAACAATTGCGTTTGTGTCCAAGTATGCAAATAAAATACACGTGAACAGGAGATGTGTTGGAATCTATTGACTATGGAGTCCCCCGTCACATTTCGAGGTCAACGGTCTCATTTAAATATTTATTAACTGTTGCATCCTCCTTAAGTTACATTATTTATTTTTGTTCAAGGTATATAGCTTTCTAAAATCTTGAATTAATTTTCATGAGCTCTACTCTAACTTTAGGTCTGGAAAAACAAAGACAAGCTGTATTATATGGCTTCGTAGTCCGACCATATGTGCATGTTATGTTCATTAAATTTCTCAGTTATTGTGGGACCCAGATATATATCCGAAACATTGTACCTACCATTTTATATGGAAACCATTGAAGGAGACAAGAGCGTGGAACAGTGACAACCAAACTAATGCTGATGGTGAAAATGATCTAATCTAAATTATTGTTAAATCGCAATAAAAAAAAATGTTGTTTCGGGTGAATAATCGCAATGACGATTCGAGAAGGAAATATACCTATAAGGTCTCTCATTCCATTAACCTATAAAATCTCAACTTTTTATTCCAAATTCATCGGATATGCATTGAACCATTCTTCCAAATCGACTTATTCTTATTCTAAAATAGGAAACAATGAAAAGAAAGCTAGATCATTCGAACACAAAGTTCATCTACATAACCATGCTCGTTACCCGAAAAATCTTTTAGACTAATCTAAATAAAAGCAATTAAAGTTGACATATATATAAACCTAAAAGTTCACATGTGATGTTATTGAACAATTTGTTTCAAACTCCCTCCAAAATTTGAAAAATAAAAATAAAAAAATCTGCTGTTTAATGCTTTAGAAGTGGAATTGTCTTTATTTCAAAATGATTTGTCTTTTTTCACTTAAATTTCACAAAACTTTAAGAACATTTTATACAGAAAGTCATGATTACATTCACTGGAGTTGTGCTTTCCATATAACAAAATTTATTAAAACGAAAGAGATTAATGCAAAAGTCGTCTTGGTGGGGACACTTACTACTAAAGGGACAAATTCCTTATTCAAAATTTACTTATAAAAATGACAAAACTTAACCATAAATTTGTCACATGTATGAAAACCTTCGAAATTTCAAACCAAGCACGTTAAATTTAAGAAAAAATGTAAATAAATAAATTCACCTCATCCTTGTGCTTTAAGTTGATTTCGGACATCATCTTTTATTCAAAATCGAATAAATGTCAAGCACGGTTAATACTAAAAATGAACTTGTGAGACAATCGTTAGAGTCAAATGTGGACTATATGCCTTTTGTACTTTTTTGAGCGTGGTATTGACGATTAAATGTCATTTTTGCTGATAGTCTTTCAAAGTCGATCGCGTCTTTGAATCGCAAGCATTATCCTTTGAAAAGGAATGCTTCTACGTGTTCAAGTAAAGTCAGATTAATTTTAATCATATATTTAATAAAATCTATAATTTTTATCAACTCCTTGTCAAAATTTACCAAAAATTGATTTTAGCAAAATAAAAAATGGGCTTAATATATTTATGCTATTATATAGGATGGTGACCTACATTTGTCTATATTTGAGCGTTCAAACAAATTTTTTTAATAGCATGACCTTCATCGAGTAAAAGGTAAATTCTACCTGTAATAATGATGTAACGAATACTCAACATACATCTAATATTCATTTCTTAATATAAGTCAATCGAGCAATTAGATTTAATTAAGATTCGAACGAACACAATGATCGATATACGAAAAAACGAGTCATTATCTTGTGAAAGTATATTAAAAGAACACATCCAACATAAAAATAACTTAAAACTTAAAACGATTAATACTAAAAAGACGTAAAAAAATTTGTAATATATGCTTCATTTCAAATTATAATCCGTTAAATATTTGAATAGAAAACATTTTCCAATAAGGAAAAGGCTCACACATTATCATTATCATGATCTCTCGAGATTTAAAAAGTAATAGTTTATATTTAATAGATTTCGATCAAAGTTAATGAAATCAGTAGTTAAATAATTATGAATTTCATGAAATAATTCGATTAAAATTGATTGCTAATTAAAACCCTGTTTGACACCCATTTGGGATAAGAAAAAAATTTTGAAATAGTGATTGATGGAAGATTGTGTGGTTAAAAAGTAAGGAGAATTTTTTGGTTTATGTGTAATATTATTTTATTGATAGAATGTGTGGTTAAAATGAAGAATGAGAAATAGAATGAGATAAAAAATGGGTTTCAAACAGGGGCTAAACAACACATAAACATAATCCGAAATAAGTGCACGAGGGTAGAACTGTAGTTATATTGAGAAGCAAGGGCATTATCGAGAAGGACAAAAAGCTCGACGGCGACCTCCAGAATTGTCTGAATACAGTAAATTCAGCAGAACGAAAATTCATAGAGGCATTTACTGCTGCGCAGATTTGCGAGTTGCAACATTGTCATATAAACATTTACATGTCACTGTTACAAATGTAAGTGCATCATTACACACAGTAATTCAATATTGATTTGGGTTGGGTTGAATTACATCAGTTTGGATTGAGTTGTTGGGATTGTTCAACTTGAAAGCTCATTGTGAATGAATATCACTATTATATGTCATGTAACTCTCCCTTTCTCTCTCACGCATTCACACACACTGAATCATATGTGAGTCTTCTGTAGTGTTATCTTTTTCATTTTTCTGGGGTGGGTTTTTGTTGGCTTGTTGGTGTTTAGCTGTTGTGATGCGAAAGAAGAGCAATGAAAAAGATAAAATGACAAAGATGTAAAGACACAGGATTATCATTTCCCCCTATCAAATCTTCTTTGCATATTTTCTCACACACACTATGAGGATGCATAAAAATTGATGTGTAACTCTTGAATGTTTGATGTATTGATTGGGTTTGTGGGTTTTTGCAGGATTAATCTGTGGTGCTGATTTTAGAAGTCATATCTGATAGCACAGAAAATCAACCATTGTGTCATTTCAATCATTTTAACGAGTTTTGTTTTTGTGGGTTTGGACAAGCCAAAAGCAAAAGTACTAGTATTTTATTTGAGGAATCTGGGTCCTCGTTAATTTCATAGCATTCCATTTTTAGATGTTCGAGAAAAAAGAAGTGGGTTGGGGTTCAACTTTGGATCTTGATTGCTGTTCATTTCACTTGAGGCATTTTAACAATTTACCCATTTGTTAAAGTAGATCCATTCAAAGGGAAGAAAATTGCTGTCGTTTGTGTTGTACAGAGATCATATGCCCAACAGTGCATCATTGTGAGTGAAAAGAAGTCTCTCTGCAAATCCATTTTAAGGGGCCTTCATTGTGTACCAGTTCTGGTATCTGCATGCACAGCTATCTCTGGTTAATCCCAGTACTTGTTGATTTCAGTATTTTGACTTGGACAAGAGAAACAAAAATCTCGTTCTCTCGGAAAATATTATGTTCCTGTGCTTCTCCTTTGGTTGAACAGTGAGCATGCCGACTGTATTTGCACAATAGTACAACTCATGTGGATGAGACTGAGAGAGCACAATAATGCATTTAATGTTTTCTTGCCGTTGGTTCATGTAAACAATCATATGCACTCTATTTGTTTCTGAGTTGTGGTGTTTTTAAGAGAAAGAATGTTTTGCTTTTGAAGATTTCGAAAGGGGAAATTTTTTCTTTTGGTATCATGAGTAGAGATTTGAAGAAAGGGGAAAAGCAGGAGAAGGGTTCTGATGTGGCTGAGAAAGTTGTGGTGGCTGTCAAGGCATCAAAGGAGATTCCCAAGACTGCTCTGGTTTGGGCTTTGACTCATGTTGTTCAACCTGGGGACTGCATTAATCTTCTAGTGGTTGTTTCTTCACATAGCTCTGGTAATCTTGTATTTCCTCTGTTCAATTTGATATTTTTTCTGCAACAAATTTAACCCGTGCTTTTCCCTTTCCCTTTCTATGGCCTTAAATTCCTCTCTTATTTTGTTGGGTTTTTCTGTGAGACAACGAAATCAGAACGAGAACTAAAATATGGCCTTGGGTAGGGTGGGTGATTTTCATTCCTTCGGCACCAAACAATTGCTTTTCGACCTTGAAAAATGATTCCCAGACCGTCTATGAGTGCCAGCAAAATGGGGCAGGGCTTCTATAGTCATCATTACTTGACAATAATCCTATTATTAGGAATCTTCACGGTCTTTTCACGGTCTTTTGGGATGATTCCTTAGCTGAAGTTTTCCTGCTTTTAATTGAGACGGAATCTTGGGCTATTTTGTGCCAAGTTACAGGAGTGCAGAAACAGCCTCTTGTGTATATTACTTTTTTGGGGGTAATAATCACAGAAGTAGTCTTTTTCTCTCTTTTCTGAAGTGGGATTAAAATCTCAGTTCATTATAATGTTTATTGTCTTGGATTGTGAATAGCAATTATTTGAGATTTTCGGGATTTCCGTTGGAATCCACATTGTTGTAGCTGCATCTTCTAATGACCTCTTGATACTTCATTAATTTATTCCTTAGTTGAGAAATAAAAAGATTGTGTCCCATGATACGTCGGACAGGGACCGGTCACTCAATAGCAAACCTTCAAGGTTGTAGTTGGATCCTTTGTTCCTAAGCCAGCACATTATGTCTTTTTTTTTCCTTTTCACGAAGTTTTACTAATCAGCTACAGCGAATTACCACTTATCTCTGTTGATTGTACAACTAGCTGGTAGTGCAATTATATCCCGCGGCTCCTTAATTGGGATTATATATTGCAGCTGAACTTAATTGACAATTGGTCTCATCTAATCTACTATCATCTCTCCCAGAGTTATCATATACATGTGTTGGAGTTACGGCACTTTCTAAAAGTGCTCAACGAGCCTTTGGATGAAATTTTTTTGGTGTCCTTTTGAATTTCTTTGCTATTTCTTTTGTTTTTAGCTCAAGTTCAGTATTTTAGCATCAATGCAACTTGCTAGTACATATTCTAACAGTTCAACCTGATTAATTCAGGTAGAAAATTATGGGGCTTCCCAAGATTTGCAGGAGACTGTGCTAGTGGCCACAAGAAGTCTCACTCTGGGACTAATGCAGAGCAGAAATATGATATAACTGATACTTGCTCCCAGATGATCCTTCAACTCCATGACGTTTATGATCCTAATAAAGTAAGCACCAGTAGTTTTGTACTGTTGTGTAGGGTTGTGCATGGTGTCATGGAGCTCATCTGTGTTTATGCAATTTTCAGATCAATGTCAAGATAAAAATTGTTTCGGGGTCCCCATGTGGTGCAGTTGCTGCTGAGGCAACGAGAACTCAAGCCAATTGGGTTATTTTGGACAAGTAATAGCTACAGTTCCACTGAGGCCATTGTAAAGTAATAATGGAATATGCTCAAACTCAAAATTTCTTTATATTAATGAAGCTTTTTGCCTGAATATTTTGCAGACAGCTCAAGCACGAGGAAAAGCGTTGCATGGAAGAACTTCAATGCAACATTGTTGTCATGAAGCGCTCCCAACCCAAGGTTCTTCGTCTAAATTTAGTTGGATCACCTAGAAAGGGAAATGAAGCGATGGATTCTGGTAAAGAGCAATCCTCCAAAATTCAAGAAATCAACACTGATTCTTTGAATTCCACTCGAGGTCCACTAGTTACCCCATCAAGTAGTCCTGAGACATTCACTGCGACGGAAGGCGGAATTTCATCAGTTTCAAGCTCTGATCCTGGAACATCGCCTTTCTTCATTACTGAAATGAAGGATGTCCTAAAGAAAGAGGAATTATCAGCTTCGAAACAAAAGCAAGAACTTGACGAGTCCAGTTCAGACACTGAGAGTGAAAACTTATCCTCCACTTCAAGTTTAAGGTTTCAACCATGGGTAGCAGAATTTGCCAGTTCACACATGCAATCCTTGCTGGGAGAAAGTTCTGAACAATGCAACAATCGAGCTCAAAGTTCTGTAACAAAAGCCTTGCTAGAAAAGCTTTCTAAACTTGATGATGAAGCTGGGTTTGCATCCCCAAGCTATAGGTCTAATATGGATTTCAGTGGCAATTTGAGAGAAGCAATTTTACTCTCTAGAACAGCACCCCTTGGGCCGCCTCCCTTGTGTTCGATATGTCAACATAAGGCCCCGGTATTTGGAAAGCCTCCAAAGTGGTTCACATATGCTGAACTGGAGCTTGCCACTGGAGGATTTTCACAATCTAACTTTTTAGCTGAAGGCGGGTTTGGATCCGTCCATAGAGGAGTCCTTCCAGACGGTCAGGCAATTGCTGTCAAGCAACACAAATTGGCCAGTTCTCAAGGGGATCAAGAATTTTGCTCAGAGGTTGAAGTTCTCAGCTGTGCTCAGCACCGAAATGTCGTTATGTTGATTGGTTTCTGCATTGAAGATGGCAGAAGATTACTGGTCTATGAATACATTTGTAATGGATCTTTGGATTCTCATCTTTACGGTATGTTTCTTACTTCATAAACACCCTCGAGAACAATACCTATTAAGGAAGAGCATACCCTGAATCTATTCTTCTTACTTTTTTTGTTTATAGCTGTACTTGTTGTGTCTGTTGATATCTCTTGCCAATTGAGCTCGAATGGTTTCATTCACATCTTTTTCATTATTTACTGAAGTTTCTTATATTTCCAGGACGTCATCGAGATCCATTAGCATGGTCTGCACGTCAAAAAATTGCACTTGGAGCTGCACGAGGGCTACGATATCTTCATGAGGAATGCAGAGTAGGTTGCATTGTCCATCGAGACATGCGTCCGAATAACATCCTCATTACCCATGACTTTGAACCCCTGGTACTGCAAATCTCTTAAGCTGCTATTCCAGTTGATAAAAATATGAGTATGAAGTGGATGTAGCATTAGGTTTTTAGTTTCTGCCAGTGTGGGTTTCCTTGGTTTCTCATTTGATCCTTCGGAAGTTTGTTACCATGAAATAGGCTTGTTCAAGTGGAAAATAAGATGATTTTAGACATTTCTGATATATTTCAATTACTGCTCTCTGGTTGTTCATGGGTGTCAGCTTGTGTATGTAAATGTGCACATTTGATATTACAAGTCTTCTAGGTATAGTATAGGCAAAAACATCAATAATTTATTTTCTGAGAATTATTTGTTCAGAAGAAATTGTGTTTTTCTCTTGCAATAAAGAGGCGACACAATTATAGAAATTTTTTTTTTTCTCATGTATATGTCTATTTGACACAGAGTTCAATTGCTACTTTGTGTTAAATTCTTTTACTTTCTCAACAGTGGCTCGATCACCATTCTTGGCTGGTTGTTCCGGCTTTAAAGCTTCTTCACTTGATAGAAAAATGATTTAAATCTTTATTTACTATTATGAGCAGCTTCTTTTGTGCCCAAATAAATATCTTACTTTGTTTATGTTCTAACATGCTTTTCCGGATTGTACTTAAATTTGCTGATTTTTACTTGATTATTTTTCTGCAAGGTGGGAGACTTCGGTTTGGCAAGATGGCAACCTGATGGAGAGACAGGAGTTGAAACAAGAGTAATTGGAACATTTGGGTAATTCTACCAGTACTCAGTTTTCTCAGTTCCCGACTATGATTTCTACAATAAAATTGTCCAGTTTTTTTAGCTATTACGCTTCATTTAGGTACTTGGCTCCTGAATATGCTCAAAGTGGACAGATCACAGAAAAAGCAGATGTTTACTCATTTGGTGTGGTACTGGTCGAACTTGTTACCGGACGTAAAGCAGTTGATCTTAACAGGCCTAAAGGCCAGCAGTGTCTAACTGAATGGGTATAACTCTATCTACCCAGTGCCAGAAGAGGGTTAACAGTTGGTCAGGCCCAGGTTCTTAATTGGTCTGATTTGTGGGTTTTTTGACATGTTACAGGCACGTCCTTTATTGGATGCTTATGCCATCCGTGAACTGATTGATCCACAGCTCGGGAACAAGTATTTAGAACATGAGGTATACTGCATGTTACATGCCGCATCTTTGTGCATACGCCGGGATCCTCAGGCGAGGCCTCGCATGTCTCGGGTAAGAAATATTTAGTTCACTCATCCACTCAAAACCACTAAATCGAGAAAAAAGTTGCATGATAACTTTTAACATAATATCAAGTACTATAAAATCATTAAATTCGATGCATGGAAAGTAATCAAGATAGTCATTCCAATTATGTTTCAGAATAAAAAATGAGAACCTGCCTGATCTTGGGGGAATGCATGTTCGAAAAAAGTGAAAACAGTACTTAGGTTGCACTGTGTTTGTTTCTATATTCTGAAATTAAAACTTCATTTTCGCTTTCGCTTTCACTTTCTAGGTTCTTCGGATACTTGAGGGTGATGTTATTATGGATTCAAGTCGAATGTCCACACCTGGGTATGACGTAGGCAGTCGGAGTAGCAGGATCTGGTCAGATTACCAGATGAAACAAGATCGACACAGTGGTCCAATGCTAAACGAGGCATTGGAAGGATTTAATTCTAAACTATCACTCAGCACAAGACCTAACTTATCGGAAAGAGACAGAGCCAGGACTTCGAATAAAGACGATCAGTAAAAGGCTTTCAACATGAACTTCGTGCACAATTTTCCGTTAATAGTATGTCTGCTGGTCTTTTTTTTTTTTTGTCCAATGCCATTAAGATTTTGTATTTTGTATAGTACTCGCATCGTCAAATTCTGTAATTCGACCAGAAACTGGGTTGATAGCCAATGACCAGTTTAGAACTAGTCTACATGTTATTGGTTGGATGGATAGAAGCAATCTTAACAATGATGTGAATTTTTTTGTGAGGTCTAATTTCTTTCTGTGGTTCAGATATTCAGTTCTTGTAAACACAGATGCAGCTTGAATCCCCAAAACTATTCTTAGTAGTGCTATAAATTAAAAATTTCGAGGAATTTCCTTTTGGACATTGTTCTGAAGAAGCCCGAAATCTGCTTGAAAAGGAATTTTCTTAAATACTGTTTCATGATGCTGTAAAGTACATGTCAAATGAATCTTGCTGAGGGTAAAACTTTCCTGGATTTTGGTAGTCTCTACCGCTTGTGAAATATAGTCAATGATAGGCGATTTTTAGCTAATTTTAATTATTAACCAACTTAAGTAACTGCAAATTCAAATTAAGGATAATAACATAGGTGTTTACACTATACCTGGTCACTCAATGAAGAATTTGGCTCCCCAGCAGTCCCCTACAAGTGCCAATCGAGCTCGACCACCCTTTCTTCATTGGCCTGCCAGGTCCTCGCCAAGATCGGTTGATCTTGATAGTGGTCAAGCTCGATCCCTCTCTCTCCTTCCCCTCTACTTCCTTTATCTGTAGATCACATCCCCGTCAAGCCATAAGACTACAAATTCATTGCCCATTTGCAAGAAACCCAACTACGTCCCACCACGGAAGCAATTGTGGAGGCGGGCATGGTCAAGCCCGAACCAACTTTTTTATAGAGACAATCATGTGGTCCCCTCGTTCAAAGCAAATCTCTCACCATATTTCATCACGCATCCTTCAATACCACTCACAGATTTTATGACATATTCCTTTAACTTTTACGAGTATTTTGTTACATGTCCTTAATAGATACATATGTAAAGATCTCACAACAATTATTGTAAATTATAATGACATCTTTTTTGGTCTTTTTATGCTTTGTACCTTGTATAGATCACTCTCTAGAATTAGTGTACTAACTCTCACGCCAAAGGGAAAACGAGAGACTTAGCTCTACTCTCGCTGCTGGTATTGGAATCACTTGGAAATTTACCAAAATGTGGGATAAAAGATTGTTAAAAGCACAATTCACACGTACATCAAATTACAGAAATACCCAAAGTAAACGACAAACAATCACTTTAGACCAAATACTGAAAGTACAAAACAATTCAAAAAAGGAAAAATGAAAAGTCAATTTTACGAAGAAGGACCACCGGCAGTAGACCTCAACAAACCGCCGGCAGCCTCCTCATCAACATACAAATCATCCGTCTTCCTCACAACAGCGTGAATCAGAACCACCACCACTCCAACCAACAGCGCCACCAGAACATTGATAGTGGCGCGAGTCAACAGCAGAACAACAATCGTGACCAACGACAAAACAATAAGCACCACACGATCGGTAATCATCCGGCCGAAGATCACAAGCGGCTCGTCGCGGAGGAAGTAGAGGAAGAGCCAAATCGCCATCATTACAATGAAAACAATAAGCGAAATCGGGTGCCAGAGGAGACTCAGAAACAGAATCAACAGAACTATCATTGTGTAGTTCATTCGGAAGAATGCTAAATTCGTTTTGACTCGAGAGAAGGCGCCGGAAGTGGAGGGGAGATTGAAGCAGCGTAAATTGAACATCTCACGCCAGGGGCGGCGAGTGGCGAGGCCATCCTTGATGCGTTCCTTGGCGCGTGAGATGTACTCGAGGTTCGCCGGGTTGCCGGCCGGCGAGGTTGAGGTAGGGATGGTGCCATAGCTAGTCATTTTCTTTCGCCGGCGTCGGCGGTGGAGAACGGAGAAAGGGGAGGAGTAGAGAGAATAAATTAGGGTTGCTTGAATATGATATAGTGAATAATTTTGTAAATTACCAGTAAGGGAGTAGAGATGGGGGTTTGAATTTTTAAATGGACATTTTTGTTTAGTAGCTTTTAGCTTGGTCTGCTTTTTCTTTGATAACAAAATAAGGACATAAAGTTTTAATAATTTCAAATTAACCCCAATAATTTTGGGTCAATCTTACTAACCATATTTTCTTGTTTTAAATTTCAGAGAAAATTAGAGCTAAGCTCCCTAATCTTCCAATTGATGTGGTTTTGGCTTTCCAATTGTCAAAAGTGAATATACTAGGTCCCCCGTAAACCTTCAATGTGAAATATAAAATTGCACATGAAAGTCATTTAATTGTATCAATCTCGATCTCCATGTAAAACCACCTTCCATTTTAACCACTTGTGGAGACAAGATTTGCATATTGGGTGCAAAAATAAGTTAAAAGGGAAATAATATTAGTATAGATGATAAAATCACATAGACTCTTTTATGTTACTTGAGAAATGAAATGCAAAATAGTCAAACAACGTCGGATTTCTTTCCAATTCAACTGAAAGTCACATATAATTTCAATGTTCAAACCGATGGTTTTCATTCACATAACGATTCAAATTCACGAATTTAAATATATTGAAAATTCAAAATCTCACCTTTTAAGAGTTAACGATCCATAATTGCTACACATTGAAAAGTTAGAAAACCTTGTCCTAATTTATGCTTAGTTTTTTCAACTCTGCTACTTGTATGTTTTTGACAATTTCTTTGACAGATGTTTTGAAGGATTGAGGTGCACAGTCCATGTCACCTCAACGTCCGTCAAATAATCTGTCAAAATTTTCTTTATAATTTTATTTTTTTTCTAGTTCCCATTTACAAGAAGAAAATGTGGAATACAGTGCAACGTGGTGGTCTTGTAAAGTTACAACATGTTCAACTAACCAGCCTGGGATTTGATGGATAAAAAGGGCCACACAGCGCTGTGGGGACTGCCATTGTTTAAAGACGACGGCAATGCGACAACGAGATTCAACCAATTATTTATCACAAAAATCTTCTTGCTACGTGGCTTCAACGTTGTCTAAATTCAAAGCCAATCGCTAACTGCAAACTCTCAAGGTTTGAGCATTCGTGCAAGAAATTTAATTTAATTTTCTTTTTTTACTTTTAAACAAATATTAAAAATTATAAATTCAATTATAATCCAAAATCACACTCAATCTAGAGCTCAAAAAATCAATTCCGACTCAATTTTTCTACTTATCGAAAAACTCATCTGTCCTATTATAGTTTGATTCCATTAAAATGTTGAATAGAATAAAATTGCATACAAAACTTAGTTTAGCTGATTTTTGGACTTTGACTCTTTTTTAATTTTCACTATTATTCCTTTGAAAATGACTGAAAATCAGGTCGATGATTCGATAAGATTTTGCTCTTACATTCTTCACTAGACACTTCTAAAATTTGTCAAATTACTCTCTCAAATTGAATAAAGCTAAGTTGTAACAATCTAGTTTTAAAGTTTGGGCCTGAATTCAATACAAGTGGGTCACAGCTTCATGTTGGGCCGCGCTTCCAACTGAGTGCTAATAACCACATAATTGGTGTGTGTTTGAAAATTAGATTACACAAGTTAACTAAAAAAAAAGGAACAATACATAAGGTATTTACCATTTCAATTTTAAAAAATAAGCTTTAAACATTCAAAAGCTAAGGTGACCGTTGCCTACCAAAAAAATTTCTCTACTTATTAGTGCATGCATGTCTCTGTCATCTGAACTCTATCTCTGTGACCTGATATATACAATACTTAATCTCTTAATGCATGTGACTTGTAAACTGTTACCCGTGACTTGTAAACTGTTACCTATGATATTGATCTAATGACCTTTGATCAGTTCTCTTATATCTGTGACCCGTGGACATCGATCCGTTACTTATGCACTGTGACGTGTGAACTTGAAATGTAATCCCATATATCATTGATCCGCGACATGTAGATATTGATTTGTGACTTATGAATTGATACATGTGACATGTGAACATAAATCAATGACCTCGACAATTACACACAGACTTTTAACATGTGACACGTGCACGTTGAACTTTGACAATGGAGTTATGACTTGTAATAAGGGACATGTGACATGTACAAATGAACATGCAATCAGTAGCATTTATAGATGCTCACAGCGACTACTACTACGCTTGCTGTGCCAATGCTCACAACGACAAGTGACGTCGTAGAGAGAGAATGGAGAAGATAGAGAGAGAAGGAAGAAGAAAATGAATTAGCTAGGGTTTAGAGTGAAATAGGGTGGGGGTGGAATGGGTATGCATAAGGATGGTAAAGAGGCAGGTATGAGATTGATCGGTTATTCTCACCCTCGCCTGTCAAGTATTTTTGTCATTTTGTCTCATCTCTATATGCAATTAAAGCAGGACGATGTTGGTTTTCATGCGGGGCAAGACAGATCCCCTGCCGCATTTATCATCGCATTTTTTCTTTTTATTTTTTGTTTATTTCATTTTTTACTTTTATTTTTTAAAGTCTTTAGTTAGTAAATATATTTTTTTCCAATTTGTTAAAAATAATTTATGTTCTATTTAAAAATGATCGTAAATCTTATTTTTGTTTGATAGAAAACATAAATTTGAAATTAACTTTAAACGGGGTGGATAGCGAGGTGGAGACTATGTTTTCCATACCAGTTATGTTACCCACTTCGAGACAATGACCCCCACCTCCTTTTCGTCCAGTTTGCTAGGTTAGGCGGGTAATGAGGCGAGATTCCACGGGTATTGAGTTGAATGAGTTTATTTTGTCATCCCTAGTTACGTAGATTAATTTAATTTTATAGTATTGTTTAAAATTAAAAAAATTGAATTATCTCCTGAAATTTGTACAAAAAAATTTTAATTTTATTTTGAAAATTTAAAAATATGGATGGGGTGTAATTTCCACAATAAAGTGGAAATAATTTAAATTAAATGATATTTGTAACTGATAATCGTATATTTGAAAGAATTTGATTCTCAATAAAATACGCTTGAGTTTTGACTCTCGTTATTCTAGTTTTGTAAAGAAATTATTATTTTCTCAGTTGTGTGTGTGTGATTTTTTTTTATTTTTTTTGAACAGGGGTGGCGCAGTGTGGTGTTGTCCGCCAATAATGTGTATGTCGATGTGAAGCATTAATCCAAAGAAGTATGGACATTTACAAAGAGTCAAAATAAAAATAAAAATATTTTCTACAACAATCAATTATATGTTCAAATATATTTATGTACAAAATATGAAATATCACATTTTTCTTTCTTTATTATTATTATTATTATTTTTTTTTTTGAAGATAGTCATATATTTGTACAAGAAGTTTTAAACCGTAAATAGTTAAAATTCTTCTCAAGAATAAGGAAAGAAATTATCTCGAATTCCATGTTAATATTCATATAACATGTAATTTTTTTATGATGGAGTGTATAACTCGAAAAGAGTATGGTCAAGAATTAAATACATATAGTGCAGGTCTAACAAATTTAAGCTGGTCAAATATATATATATTTTTTTATAGAAATACTTCGTAGGATCCAAAATTCATTAGTCACTTATTATCTAATATTTTATAATAAATACAATTTATAATTACTTAAATTTTAATTTATGCTTCGCCAATCGACATAAATACATAAATGAGGATTCACACCTGGCCATGTTGTTTCCTACCACATAGTACGATTACGACCCTTTTTTTTAACCCTCGAAGCGGATGTTCACCTTTCTTATTTGTACGTGGAGAGAAAATCATTACATCTCTCAATTTAAACATCGAATAATTTTATTATCCCTTTTTTTTTGTCATTAATACGTAAAATTTTCGATCTTCTAATTCATTCATAGCTCATTAAGCTGGATGCATCGTAGTCTGAAAACCGCAAAGTTGAGAACCGTTATGCAAATGCAATTGGAAATTTGTAAAATTTATTCACAAATTTTTTCTTACAAAATAATGACAAATTATCCTCTACTACACCTATGATCATATAGTTTTTATATTCCATCATGGCAAGCACATTTGATCTTTACCAAAATAACAAATTGAGCAAATCTGATCAAATCTTTACAGAATTTTGCAACACCGTAAATCTAACAAGGTCCCCTTAACTTATATTGATTTCAATTTCTTGTCAATATCCCACTGGAACTAGAGAAAATTAACAAAACTCGAGAATTTCTACTTCATTTACTTCAATCAACGTGTCACTTCTTCAAGTCGTGCTTCCTAATAAACAAATTTTAGAGTTCAAGGAAAAGTAATTGGATCTTAACTTGCATTTCGCATCTTATAACATACCAACAATTGCCAAAAAAGAGAGGAAATGTTGGACTTAGATGCAATTTTTCTTAGTCAGATTCTGTTTATATATAAAAACTATAGTGGTGGAATAACATGAACATTGCTTGTACACTTTATTGACAATTAATTTGTTATTTATTAAAAAATAAAGGATAATGGCCGCCACAACTTTCTCATACGTGCAAGTTGCTAAATTTTATTTCTCAGATGAATTTTCTGAGCAAATTTATATGTTATTACATTGCTCAAAATTGATATATTTGTGTGTTTTTTTCCTTTCTAAATTTACAAAAAAATTGTTTTGGAACGTTGGACACGTAACATCTTTTATAAACTTACCAATAAAACTCTAAATATTCCTTCGACCACCATATTTAAACGAAAAAACACACTAAGAATCCTTTTAGAGTAATTTCTGATCAATATGTATGTTCCTGAGTTTGACCTGGTACGATAACAATATTGATATATTCATTACCTCGTAGGGTTTTGCTATTTGTCTCACAAAGAGAGCTCACGATTTTTTTATTGCATGTGGGCCCCCCTATTTGTGAGGGGGGTTGTACACCATAACCCCGATGTACAAATAGCAAAATCCTATTTTGTATGGATAAAGAAATGATGACCAACTAATAATACAAAAGAAAACTTCAGCTTAAAGAAAAAAACAAGTACAGTAAACTATTGGTTTTCCGTCCAAGACTAAAATTGCATAGCTCCATACGTTTCTTCAAGTTCAATTGCATTCTAAGTTTCCACACATTTCTTGAAGTACAATATCAGTCTTAACAGCCTTTATACATGTCATAGTTTGATTGTCATCTCTCTCCTTTTCATCTAAAGAAGACCAAAGGGTGTTTCAAGATCAATCTATTAATCTTCAATGGAGGGAAAAAAGCACAAGTTCCTCCATGGAACACTCGAAGCCTCCATCTTCCACGCCACAATGTACAAACCCTCAGTCGCCTTAAGGGTACGCGCCATTCAGATTTTTCTTTTCTTTTCATCTTGCAGATAGCACCATATGTATAGTCTCATCGCCCTTTCGAGGGAACGGATGAGGTCTTAGTGTGGACGATTTAATTAGAAGATAAAATATGCGTTATAAAGGCAAATTAGTTTTAGTTTAAGCAGCTCAAATCTAATCTATGAATTTTCTTCTAATTATCATTTTTGACTCTGTTATTACAGTGCATACCTTTTAGTGGAAAGTCTGCCTATGTGACTATCAAGATAGATAACAAAAAGGTGGCAAAAACTAGCCGTGAAAGGGACAGAGTTTGGAACCAAACTTTTCAAATCCTCTGTGCTCATCCATCTGATTCAACCATTACAATTACTTTAAAAACAAATCGAACCATCTTAGGAAAAATCAATATTCAGGCAGAAAAGCTTCTAAATGAGGCAAGTCTAATCAATGGATTCTTCCCACTCTGCAAGGAAAATGGAAAGCCAAACAAGAAGCTCAAGTTGCAATTCATCTTATGGTTTAAACAAGCAGACTATGAAGCAAGTTGGGGAAAAGTATTGGAAAATGGTGGATACGAGGGGCTGAAAAATGCAGCATTTCCTAAAAGATCAAATTGCAGTGTCTCACTATATCAAGATGCTCATCATCGACCTACATTCCAAACTCCATTTGATCTTCATGACACGCCTAGAAATTTGTGGGAAGATATATATAAAGCCATTGAGGGTGCAAAGCATTTGATTTATATTGCAGGATGGTCATTTAATCCTAAAATGGCTCTGGTAAGTGTAAAATGAAAACTGTCACCATGATTTTCCCTCGATCCTAAGCCTGACAAGGGTTTTTTTTAGGTACGCGATCCACAAACAAATATTCCCCGCGCACGAGGTGTAAAACTTGGTGAATTGTTGAAGCAGAAAGCTGAGGAAGGTGTGGCTGTTAGAATTATGCTTTGGGATGACGAAACATCCTTACCGTTCATAAAAAATAAAGGAGTAATGAGAACTAACGATGAAGATGCTTTAGCCTATTTCAAGCACACTAAAGTAGTATGCAAACTTTGTCCTAGGCTACACAATAAATTCCCCACGGTATTCGCACATCATCAGAAAACGATAACTGTGGACACACGTGGAGAGTTGTCTAATAGAGAAATCACGAGCTTTCTTGGTGGGTTAGATCTCTGTGATGGACGATATGATACAGAACAACATTCGTTGTTTCAAACACTTAATATGGAATCCCATTGTTATGATTTTTATCAGACTAGCCTTCCGGGTGCTAGCCTTCATAAAGGAGGGCCAAGAGAGCCATGGCATGATACACATGCCTGTGTCACGGGCCAAGCTGCTTGGGATGTACTTGCAAATTTCGAGCAAAGATGGACAAAGCAATCTGATCCAACTTTTCTTGTTCCGATAAGATCCATTCCGGATTTCTCCAATCAGCCTGATCCTACAACCATTTCCCCTGGGAGGGACTGGAATGTCCAAGTGTTTCGCTCAATTGATCATGTTTCTGCTACCTCTTTACCTAAAAACCTCAAAATTGAGAGAAGCATCCAAGAAGCTTACGTGGATGCAATCAGGCGTGCTGAGAGATTTATATACATAGAGAATCAGTATTTCATCGGGGGATGCCATTTTTGGGAGGAAAATAAGCATTGTGGATGCCGGAACTTAATTCCTATTGAGATTGTGCTAAAGGTAGCAAGTAAAATCAGGGCCAAGGAGCGTTTCACAGTGTATGTGATAATACCAATGTGGCCAGAAGGTCCACCTGAGAGTGAATCCGTGCAGGACATATTACATTGGAGTCGAGAAACAATGAAAATGATGTATAGATTGATAGGAGAAGCAATACAAGAAAGTGGTGAACTGGGGCACCCAAGGGATTACTTGAATTTCTTCTGCCTTGCTAATAGGGAACAAGAGGTTAAAGGAGAGTTTGTTCCTCCATACTCTCCTCATCCTGCAACACAATATTGGAATGCTCAAAAACATAGGAGGTTCATGGTGTATGTCCATTCCAAGGTTATGATAGGTATGAAATCATCCTCCAAATTGCAGTGCCAATTGTTGTACTACATGCATTTTCATTTGTGCCTTTCAAGCATGTTTGGTATGTGTACTAGTCGAAAACGGTACAATGAACAAGATTTTAGTTCCTTTTTCCTTCTTAATATTGTTTAGTACTTTAGAGCCTATGGTACCAAACAAATTCTAGCTTAATTTATCAGAGAAACAGTAAAACTCAATCACTGAAGTCTGCAGATTAAGTATGAATAGTTTCATTCTTTATATTCCTGTTGTATTGTAGCTCTGATGAGTTCTGTGTACTAACCAGCATGTATTTTCTTGCACGATTTTCTAGTGGACGACACCTATCTGCTAATAGGCTCGGCTAATGTGAACCAGAGATCAATGGATGGACAAAGGGACACGGAAATTGCAATCGGATGTTACCAGTCTAGAAATGGAGAAAACTGCATAGATAATGGAGATATTCGTGCATTTCGTATGTCACTGTGGTATGAACATACGGGACGAGCAGACGACATATTCCAAGACCCTCAGAGCATGGAATGCGTGCAAATGATCCGTTCAATTGGAGATCAGATGTGGAAAGTTTATAGTGAAGATGAAATAGTGGATATGAATGGTGTTCATTTAGTCACTTATCCTGTGAATGTAACAGAAAAGGGCTCTGTTGAGGATTTAGTAGGGGGTGATGGCTATTTCCCGGACACAAAAACACCAATAAAGGGGAAAAGATCAAAAGTTTTAGCATCCATATTCACTACATAGGAAAAAAAATCTCTGTCCAGGAGTTCAACCTCACAGTATTTTCATTGCTGTCTGACTCTTCTGTATACATGGAAGACTAAAACTACAGCTAATTTTTACTTTCGAAAGCCGTGCTAGGATAAATGATTTGTATGTATATAGTGATTTCTAGTGATTTTTTTCTGTTATTTCACTGTAAAGCCAAGAATGCAACTAGTACTTTTCTTCTTAGAGAAACAAAGGGTACACTTGTAAAGGTTACGATCTGCAATTAACCTATTCTTCCAATTTCTTATACAGATTCTTTTCTATAAGGATAAAAAACCACCAAACTTGCCCAACCAATGACGAAGCTGTATACATTATATGAAGGAAAAGCAACTGACTGAGATCATTCAGTTCAATGGTATGAACACGGTACCGAAGTCCTCTTGGACTCTAGAGTTGAGCCAAGAAAGCTCGACCCCAGGGTACGAGAAATCTCCAAAGAAATTTCAAGTGAAAGATGATGGGGTTTTCGAGCTTAAAGGCTAGAGGTGAAAGTGCAACCTCGACCGAATACTTCTTGCAGTCTATCCAATTTGAAATTCACTTCAAAGCATTAATATCTGATCCATTTATGACATCCGTGGAAGTATTATCATGATAAAACGTATTCAAATTACTTAATTCTCCATTGCGATATTTTCATGTTCTTAACTCGAAGCAATATGCAGCAAAAGCTCAAGGCTTTCCTTGCTATAGGAGGGATTATTCTGCTTATAATATGTACAGAGACTGACAAGTAGTTACCAGAAGAAAGCTGATGCTTATAGCCCAGTAAAAAAAAAAAAAAATTTCAAACGAGGACATTTGGGGCTTGTTCTCTTTACCATTTTCAAGCCGTTTTTTATTTTCGATTTTTCAAAATAGTGAAAACGGGTTCTCTTTCCTATTTTTGAAAATGTATTTTTGAAAATAAGTTAAAAATTTACAAAGAAAACCCAAAACTACAATTTTATTGTTTTGGGTGTTTTCAGTTATAATCAAGTCAAAATTTTCAAAACGCGTTTTGGATGTTTTTAAAATAATTTTTCAAAATGCCAAAAAGAACACATTTTCAACAATCTCGAAATGAACACTCTAAATACAAAACTTAAAATGAATTCAAAACTCAAAACACAAAACTAAAACACTAAGAGAACAACCCTTTAAGGTTCTTTACCACAGAACTTTCATGTATACAAAACACTGATTTGGATTGCAATCGGCAAGGAATATCTGATAACGCTACATCGTTGAACTACAAACACTCAATCCCTAGATTTGGATATATGGAAAAAGAGAATACAATAGATAAAACCAGCAATTATATCACATTTTCTTTTATTTATATACTGTTGAGAATTGAGCCAAATAATTAAAAATGAGAAAATAAAAGTAATATGAAAAATAATGAATCACACAAGAACACAAGATTTATGTAGAAAAAGAGGAGATTTTCATATACCAAAAACTAAAATTGTTTTACAAGATTTGATACTCTTAATATAAATTTAAACAATTATCTTGAGTTTCTAATGTATACAAAAATAATCTAATTATTTTGTTGAGTCTATAAAGAGCCTACACTACGTGTAGTATATATAGGAATTCATCATAAGTGTTTTGGATGAAATAATACCTCAAGAAACGAGACAGGATCGAAAAGAGATTCTCGTCCAGATAACAATACTGCTCGAGCGCCAGGCGGGCAGCTCCGTCGCTTAGGGCGAAACGTTGGCACCAAGCGAGCACCAACTCTCTGTTTCGTTTTTCGCCCCCAATGCTCGAGCGCCAAAGCTAGTGGCCAGCTAGCGAAATTGTGGTGACATTTTCTCCGTCAAAACTCCAAAACCAAGTTTTCAATTGTCCAAAGTCTATTTACCAATCAAACTTTTAATCTTTGATGAACTTTGGTCCCCTTTTTCAACCGAACTTCCAAACTAAGAAGACTATTGTTCTTTTTATCAATTTACCAACCCAATCATAATCCCAATAGAAATTTGGGTCATACTCTTACAATTTTTACCTTGGCACAAATTCTAATGCAAGAAATTATTTTTCACTCTTCAAGTTATTCTCCATCTCTTCTACTATGCCCTTGCAGAGCATACTCAACAACAATGAACTAAATCCAAGTCCTGCTTACCAACAGAACTACCTTGCGTGCTAACGTTGCTTGAATCACCCCGTTCACTTCTAACTTCAGTCGAGTCACCAAAATTACTCGAATCACGACGAGCACTTCCAACTCTACCCGAGTTGTCAAATTTGGTACTCCCACCTTAGCCATACACTTCCACACTTCTAAGAATTTGTACGAAGGTTTATGGCCTTTCCATATCTCATAAATTTTGTTCCTACTTTTGTAGGACAATTTATTTAGAATGTGGTTAGTTAAAAGAATGGTTTCCCCCCCAAAAATTTTGAGGTAAACCAAAACTACATAGAGTTCATTATCTCTTTAAGAGTAGAATTTTTACATTCAGCAACATCGTACGACTGGGGTGAATAAAAGAGTAGTCGTTTCATTAATAATCCCAGAGTCTGAACAAAATTCTTCAAACGCTGCTCCATATTCTCAATCTCTATCACTACGAACAACTTTTATCTATTTGCTAAGTTGATTATTAACCTCATTCTCGTATTTGCTGATTAGGAAATAGACATAACAATACATTGTGCAATTATTTATAAAAGTAATAAAATAAATATTATCTCATCTAGTTTGCACAAACTTTAAATAAAAAATATCACTGTAAATTAGTTCTTGAGGATTCGAGTTCATTTTAATTGAATGAAATGGTATTTTGACTAATTTAGCCTCTACATAACTCTCGCACCGATGATTTTGATCTAATGAAATAGAAGACAATAAATCTAAATTTACTAATTTGCGTACCATAAATTAGAAGACCCAATCAAGTAAATGGAAAATTTATTTTTATTAATGTCAAAATCATGAAGTATAGGCATTATTCATTTTGAATAACTCATTGACAAAGTATCCCTTGCCCACAAACATACCATTTTTGGTGGTACAAACTTGTCAGACTCAAATACTAGCCTAAACTCATTTTTGCTTAACAAAGCTCCAGATACCAAGTTCTTGCGAATATCAGGAACATGCAGCACATCGATAAGAATTACTTTTTGCCCAATGTCATCTTTATCACTACTTTACTTAGACCAACAATTTTTGATGTCATCGAGTTGCCTATGAATGGTTGTCGTCCATTGATAGGAGTATAAAATGAAAGTATCTCCTTATCAGAACAAACGTGACGAATATCGTCGGTGCCTACGAACCATTCTCTCTGATAGTCCACCATGTTTACTTCTAATGCAACAGTTGAGAGCATTAGTTCAGACACACCATTAGACAATTTGTCTTTCTCGATCAAGTGTACTTTGTCCGTTTTGTTTTGTTTTATCTGTCGCAGTCATTTGCGATGTGACCAGGCTTCCGTAGTTATAGAAATCTCTATTGAATTTCTTGGCCTTGCTCTTTTGCTTGCCATTATTCTAGTGTTTCCTTTTCTTGCTAGTATTTAGATCCACCAAATTGACTTTAGCCTCCATTTACAACTTTCAATATTCCTTTTCAGAATTTCGATTATATTCCTCAATTCTTAATTTTACGATCAGATCTTCAAGTCACATTTCCTTGAGTTTATGTTTCAAGTATTTCTTGAAATCTTTCCACATTGGTGGTAATTTCTCGATAATTGCGGCTGAAACGACTCATTGAGCTTCATACATTTTTCATGTATTTTGTGCAAGATAATTTATAACTCTTGGATTTGATTAATCACTATTTTAGAATCTACCATTTTGAAGTCCACAAATTTGCCTAGAACGAATTTCTTTAATTCGGTATCTTCCATTTTATACTTCTTTTCCAATGATTCCCACAGTAGTTTAGATCGAACTATATACATTGTATAGTATGTTCTCAAGGCAATTGAGGATGTAGCTTCTGCAAAAGAAGTCACTATGATTCTATACGTCGAATGCTGCTCGTTTTTTAGGATCCGTTTCCTTCTCCTCAACGCTTGGAGCATCTTCACTCAAGAATTTCGCCAATTCAAAATCGTGAGATAAAACAACATTTTCTGTTGCAATAATCTAATAATCTAATAAAATTTCAGAATATAAATTAGCATGTATACAAGAATTATAGTCTTAAAATTGTTAGAGAAATATTTGTTTCCTACTCCTAACATTTGGAGCATCTTCACTCAAGAATTTCGTCAATTCAAAACCGTGAGATAAAACAATATTTTCTGTTGCCATCTCTTAAAATTCACTCTCGTGAACTTTTTCGATTTCTTCTCATGAGTATTATTAGGGAGTACGACAGATGTAGTATTACTTGTCATAATCTAATAAAATTTCAGAATATAAATTAGCACGTATACAAGAATTATCGTCTTAAAATTGTTAGAGAAATATTGATATAATTGTGTAATAATTTTTATTCAAAATAATCTTTTTACATGAATAAATAATTGGACAAAATTTTGACTTACAGAATGAATGGAATGATAATGGTCGAGGTAAAAGTTCGAATCTTTCTCCTTAAGACAATAATATCCGGTACTGGTATTGACAGTCTTCCGACACTCATCTCCCAACATACAACGACATCGACTTATAATAATAGCAGTCCAAATTACATGTCCTAGCCAACCAACTAATGTTTTGATCTCTCTAAAACCAGAGAACTTAAAATACACGAAAAAAATATTGGGAACTAAAATACACAATATGTAATAATGCAGAACACAAGGATTATATTTTACAAGAGATTAGAATGAATAAAATCCGATATATGAGACATATTTATAGAAGTTGAAAAATTGTGTCTAAAAGACACGATAGTCGAAAAGTTACGTCTTGAACAGATACAACCAATTTGGACAAGCAGTATAACGATCGATCGCCAAATTCTAGAAGATGTCACGTATCACACATAGAAAAATTCAAAAAATAAATATATGTATTTTTAAATTATTAATAAAATAATACAATTCAAATATTATTTTACCAAAAAATATATATCAACTTCGCTCAAGCCCACGACCCGTGCTGAACCGGCCGATCGGACGACTACGACGGCGCTCGCACGTGGACTTTGACTCAACCTACTGGCACGTAGGCCTTCTCCCATTCAAATACTATTGGTACCCCTTATGGTCCAAACCTAAGTTCAAAACTTGAGCAATATAAAGTGGTTTCTAGTCTTCTAGTTTTACTATGTATGATTGGTATTTTCTAATTTCTCACCAATTTTTATTCCCAATTTTTTTCAATTTCAAGTAGTTAACTTTTTGCCTTAATTTCTCATTTACGTTAAATTGGTTTTGAGAAAATAAATATATTACATTATTCTACTCGTGGAACAGAATACACTCGACCAAAAAAGTCTTTTATCCAACTAAACAGACCCACTTAAATAACTGATCAAAAATTGGTCAAATCAACTAAATAAACCAATTTTCCAACCGTTGTTTCACTAGAAGGATAACAATAAGTGTGTCGTTTATGACTGATATCAAAATGATTCCAAAGGCGTGCACGACCAATACACGTGCCATAGATACTATAAATTCACTAAATGATTTGAAAAAGTGGGTTCACACCCTTGGAATGGTGAAGGACAAAGAAACGGTCTTCATTCATACAATCATAGTTGTTCCTACTTGCTTTATTACACTAACCACGTAGATTATATAACATCAACACATATGCCATGTCGAATCAACGTATCTCACTTAAAGATATTATAAACACGTAATAGTACTTTTTTCAAAATGTCAAAAGTGCAAAACAAGAGAGAAATTATCATAACGACTCCCTTGTCGTTTCATTAAAAGGAAACGATATTATGTTGTTATGACTCAAAATGCTTCCAAAGGCGTCCATGACTAATACACATGCCTATAATACTGTGAAATGACTATACGAGTTCAAAAAGTTATCACTTTCGAATTATGAAGGACAAGTAAATGGTATTGATTCATTCCATCATTGTAGTTCCTACTTGGTTTTACTCTAAAACTACTTGGATTATATAATGTCAACGCATCCATCCTGTTGAATCAACATATCTCGCTTAAAAATATTATTACACCAAATAATGTTATTAAGAAATGTTAAAAGTGCAAAAGAAGAGAGAAATTGTTATAATGACTCATTTGTCATTTCAATACAAAGGTAACGATAAACATGTTGTTATGTCTTAAAACGCTTTCCAAGGCATCACGACCAATACCCATGCCTAAGAATATTGTAAAATGACTACATGAGTTGAAAAAAAATCCAGTTCACGCTCGTTGAATGGTGAAGGACATGCAAATGATCTTAACTCTTTCGATCATAGTTGTCCTACTTGTTTTGGTAAGCTAAAATCACTTAGATTATAAAATGTCAATGTATCCATAGTGCCGAATCAACATATCTTGCTTTAAAATGTTATTTACACCAAAAAAATGTTGCTTCAAAATGTTAAATGTGCAAAGTAGGAGAGAGAACTATCGTAGTAACTTTCTTGTTGTTTCAATACAAAGATAACAATAAACATGTCGGTGTGGCTCAAAATGTTTCTGAAGGTTTGCACGAGCAATACCCATGCCTATAAATACTGTAAAATGACTAAATGAGTTTTAAAAAGTTCATTCATGCTCTTCAATTGAATGAAATCGAGTTATTTGAAAAGTGACCAAGCCTACTCTAAAATGACCAAACGAGTTAAATAATCAATCTGATCGAGCCTCTATCTCTAGACAGATTCTTTAAGAATGTCTATTTTCCCTTGCCACGTCATGTAAATAGTCTCAATCAATTGGAGATATAATTTTTAAACATTGTCAACTTTTGCTTCATCTTTATATCAAAACAATAAATTCTTAGAGAAATATTTAAAAAAGAATTGAGAAACATTTTTGTTAAAGATTATATTAGCCTCGACAGATATCCAACTATGTTGTTATTAATAAATTTGATATTTAAGAATTTAAAATTTAATTATTGACTACTTACCTTTTCGCTTAGTCGGAGTTGACTTCAAATTATAGATTATCATTATAAATTTAAGGCATTAATTACAATTAAGAGGTGCACGAAAAATTTGAACCGCACAACAAGGCTAACCTAAAACACTAATGCTACTCAAACTGTAAACGTGGAATTGAAACAAACCTCAACCCTTGATTTGAATCGAGGGCTGATGTGCATCCACCTCAAACCCTGTTTTATTTCCTATCTCCAGCCATGTTTGAGTAGCATAGCTCAACCTAAAATATTTAAAAATGGTTAGATTCGAACAATGTTACGTAGCATTATTGACGTTTATTGTTTTAAGTGATAGTGAATTTATTTAGGCCAGTGCTATTATTCAAAGATTTAATCAAATACGTAAGCTAGGTAGGGTCAAAAGTGATGGAATTAGTGGAGATTGGTCAAAAATTTGGTGCTAATCAATTATATGATCACCAATTAATGTTTCTTACGGTCCTACTTGATTCGTAACTTCTTATAAGTGGTTAGTAATTGGTCAATCTAGAATAATTAATTAGGATCTATATAGGAAATAAGTAAATGATCTCACTAGTGAGGTGACTCATCAATTAATTGGTCGGCCATTTAATTTTTAGAACCTATCATGAACTTATTAACTAATTAATTGATGCTCACGTCGTTGTTTCTCAACATAAGTTAGCATAAGCAACGAAGTTGAGGAGATCATTTCTCGAGTAACGAATATTAAAGGTGTGTTTATCTCCCATTTTGAGAAGAAAAATAGAGTAATGAATAATATTTTCTGGAGAATGCGTGGTTAAAATTTAAAGTAACTTTATTGGTTTGTGTGTAGAATATTTTATTGAGTGAATGTATAGTGGAAAATCTTACTGTAGCAAACAACGTTTTAGAAAAATGGTAGACAAACATGGGCTAAGTAATTCTAACTTAAAATAAGAAAAAATAACATAGTCAACATATCTAAAAGAAGAAATTCACTTACAAACAAACTTAACTTACTTTTAAATATTAGCTTAGTATACTGATGTCTATAAAATTAAATATTGTTAATACTTTTTTTAAGCTTAGTATACTGATGTCTATAAAATTAAATATTGTTAATACTATTTTTATTTTTTTATGAGTATGAAGAGGGATATATCGACTTTGAACCTCAACCTCAATCGAAAGCGCACTTTTTCACAACAGCCAAAACAGACCTATATATCAATCCTTTTATTATTTATATTTAAATCAAATTAGCTAGGATGTTGGTATAAAATGGAGAAGTAAAGGACAAAGTGGGACCCCTTTTTGTGGGGCCCAAAGTCTTTGGAAAGGGCCCCACTTTTACTCGCTAGCCGACCCATTTTTTGTTTGGTGTTTAGCTGCAAAGCACCCGAATCTGCAAGTCCCAATTGCGTTTCCCTGTTACTAATTATTACACGAAATGAAGGATTATGATGTTTGTAAACTTTCTCCTTGTACTATAGATAAAATTTGCTCTGTTATGAAAAAATGATTGGTTGTGAAAGCTGTTTTTAAAAAAAAAAAAATTGTCGAATTAAATGATATCATGTGAGCGTAAGGAATGATATAAGAGATGGGGGTATGATTGCAAAATTAAGAGAGAAAAATCTTGAAAATAAAAGCAAAGCAACTGTTTACTTAATTAAACAAATATGGTATAAACTGGAAGGGTGAAAGAAGCAGCAGAATCAAAGAATAAAGACTTCTGCTTTGTAAAGTTAAAATATTGAAAACAGAGGACGGGTTGTGGCATTATGGGTTTCAGAATTACAATGTGCAGTTCAGTTTTGCTTGTTGTTATGGTGTTATTGAGTTCATGGGTTTTTTGTGGGGAAGCCTCTGTTTCATATGACAATAAGGCCATTAATGTAAATGGGCAAAGGAGGATTCTTATATCTGGATCCGTTCACTACCCAAGAAGCACTCCTGAGGCATAGTCATGCAAAATGTACTTCACAGAATATTAATATTTCTTGAATGTTTTCTTTTTAACCTTTTTTTTTTTTTTTTGGGGTAGTGCAGATGTGGCCAGATCTTATTCAGAAGGCAAAAGAAGGAGGATTGGATGTGATTCAGACCTATGTTTTCTGGAATGGGCATGAACCTGAACCTGGAAAAGTAAATATTTTATTTAGCATTTTTACTGAATATTGTCAATTTTTTGAGGAATTATTTACTGAAACTTTCTGTTTTTTTGTAGTATTATTTTGAAGAGAGGTTTGATTTAGTAAAGTTTATTAAGTCGGTACAGCAAGCGGGGCTCTATGTTCATCTCAGAATTGGTCCCTATGCTTGTGCTGAATGGAACTTTGGGTAATTTAAGAAAATGCGAAAGGAATTTTCGATTTATAGAAGAAAAATAATATTTTTTGGTTTTTTTCCTGAGAATTTTTCCTGTTTCAATATCAGGGGTTTTCCAGTTTGGTTGAAGTATGTTCCTGGGATTAGTTTCAGAACAGATAATAGACCTTTTAAGGTTAGTTGAGTAATGTATTGACATTTGAGTTTCCATTTTAGTTGAATTCTTTTCTACATATTTTATTCCATTGATTTCTAATTATGTGCTTCGAAATTCTGGTCTGAATTTTGTTTTCGATAAAAGGCTGCAATGCAAAAATTCACAACCAAAATTGTGAATATGATGAAAGCAGAAAAGTTGTATGAATCTCAGGGGGGTCCAATTATTCTGGCTCAGGTAATCCTTGTGTTCCATTTCACTCTCTGTTCCCATGTTCCAAATTCCAATTTTAAGCCCATGCCTCGATAATATTACAAGATATTCGATACATGTAAAGCAAATAGAACGCAAATTTGTGTATGTGATAGATTGAGAACGAGTATGGACCTGTGGAATACGAACTAGGTTCACCCAGTAGAGCTTACACAGAATGGGCGGCCAAAATGGCTGTCGATCTTGGCACTGGTGTCCCATGGGTCATGTGCAAGCAAGATGATGCCCCAGATCCCATTGTGAGTACCATCACTTTTATCAACATCATATTTTTCAATTTGTCTCTTTCTTTGTATTCTCCATTTTAATGGTTATGGTGTTGTGTTCCCTCATCCTTCGTGGGCGTCCTGTGTAACAGTGTCTTGTCCTCTTATATGCTCATTAATAATATTTGAATTCTGGTTACCTCTGCACCTGGCTTTGCTTCTTTACTTTCTCACGCCAATCTGTTTTACTTTGTCTATTATTATATAATCAGAGGCCTTTGAATCCTATGACTGAATAAAGGCCATGTCTCCATGTCTTTCAACTTTCAATTTATCATTTTCTTTAAATAATATTTTTCAATTAGATCCTGTCAAAGGAAGTAAAAGTGAAAAAATAATGTAACTACTTGAAGCTGAAATCTAAAATATTCTTGTAGTTCTGCGATCTTATAATTGCAAAGATAAATTGAGTGTTCTACTTTAACGTGTGTTTTCATTGTCCAGATCAATACCTGTAATGGTTTCTATTGTGACTACTTCTCTCCCAATAAGGCTTATAAACCAAAGATGTGGACTGAAGCCTGGACTGGCTGGTAACTTTTGACCTGGTCTTACGACTGGCAATTTGATTGATGTTTTGCATCTTTACTTTCTTATTAGAATCAGAATATTCTTAGGAAAGTTTTTTTCTATAATATTAGCTATTATCCTTATACAACATCTGTTGTAGGTTTACTGAATTTGGAGGTCCAGTTCCCTATCGTCCAGCTGAGGATATGGCATTTTCTGTTGCAAAATTCATACAGAAGGGGGGTTCTTTCATTAACTATTATATGGTAAACTGACTGTTCAATGAATTTATTACCGAAATAAATTGGTAGTAGATTTACTGAATGTCTTTCTTCTTTCCTTTTGATCAGTTTCATGGAGGAACAAACTTTGGCAGGACTGCTGGTGGTCCATTTATTGCAACTAGTTATGACTATGATGCCCCTCTTGATGAGTATGGTATGCACACGGAATAAAGCTCCTAAGAGGCTAAGATTGTTTTGCGTTAAAATGATATGTTTAACATAACATGCATGATACCTCCCGTGTATTGTGAATAACATATTTTGCCATGTCTTTACAGGGGGCTGCTTCTGTTGTTTGACAAAAGAAGGCAAATTTTTATGGTTAATGTTGATGACTAAAAATGACGAAGCACCTTTAGATCAACTTAGAGAAATTTTAACAAAATAGTTATATAATATTTGATAGAATTTGATATGATGAAAATGAAATCTGCTAGGCTTTTAGTGTAATTAATATCGAGAGATTTCTTGACAATTCGGCCTAGTTCGTTTTGCTTTTACCCTCTTATATAAGCTACCAACTTGCCACTCATGTCAAGTTACAGTGTCCGACTTAAGCATCTGTGCCACTTTATTATTTGGAGAGATTTGATTGGCTGGAGAGTTCGGTAACGACGGAGATATCGTGAAGATTAGGTTATAGGGCTGTGCCTTAGGCCATGGCAACTTTCTTTTAATTGGTTGACGGGGACTATGCTGCTGTCCAGGGAACCACCTTCAGAGTCGTGTCGTGGTATTTCCAGATGACGTCTCCAATGGTCCAAATTGAGGGGTGGGCCCTGGGCCGTCTTCCCGTACTGTTCTGTTTGCTTTGGATAAAAAGTTCTCTTTGACTATTTCAAGGAGGATCCA
This sequence comes from Fraxinus quadrangulata, assembly GCA_903798255.1. Classification (NCBI taxonomy): domain Eukaryota; kingdom Viridiplantae; phylum Streptophyta; class Magnoliopsida; order Lamiales; family Oleaceae; genus Fraxinus; species Fraxinus quadrangulata. The sequence goes on from CAIGRB010076268.1 coordinate 41,732, forward strand.
CAAGTGGTCCAACGTGGATTTTCATATCAGACACAAGCAATTTTGATTTTACTAATTCGCTGTCATCACCTTAATATTACTGGATTTATGGATTGTGATGGTCACAATTGATGACAAATTGATTGTAGAGAATTGACCTCGCATTCGATAGCTATATGAAAACTCAGGCGGAAGTCTTGTTGAAAAATTTGAGGCAAAAGGTGGTTAATATACATACAAGCACCTCGTGTAGCTAAACTACGTACCACAAGCAGGTCCTTGTTTTCACAAGACAACTGATCTCATGCTATAATTTGAATGTCCTTAAAAAGCCCAATGACACTGATCATTTCCTATTGCTTCAGTGATGCACAGGTTTTGTCTGGTTAAAAAACATTTCTAAAGAATTGCGTGCTCATGAGTCTAAGATATCATTTTCTTTCTGATGTCCAGGATTGTTAAGGCAACCCAAATGGGGCCATCTGAAAGATCTTCATAGAGCAATAAAGCTGTGTGAGCCGGCTTTATTATCTGCTCGTGCCGTCGTTACACCACTTGGAAACTATCAAGAGGTTGGATACAGTTATTTTTGTCTCAAATATATCACCGTTGTCAAAGATGAAAATGTTTTAAACTATACCTCTGTTTTGTTGCTTAGGCTCATGTTTTCAAATCAAAGTCCAGTTGTGCTGCTTTTCTTGCAAACTACAATCAGCATTCATTTGCAAAGGTGTCCTTTGGGAATATGCATTACAATTTACCTCCATGGTCCATCAGCATCCTTCCTGATTGCAAAAACACAGTTTATAACACAGCAAGGGTGAGAAAAGCCTCCTTCATTAAATCACCTATTTTAGTTTTTTATACTGAAAATGTGTCTCAATGTCCTTCAAAAAGCACAAGTAATTTTAATTATTATGTGATAAATATGAGTTTTCTCATGAAGGTTGGAGCGCAAAGTGCTCAAATGAAGATGACCCCCGTTGGTTCGGAATTTTCTTGGCAGTCTTACAATGAAGAGACAGTACCATCATATGAAGACAATTCATTTACTACGGTTGGACTATTAGAGCAGATTAATACTACCAGAGATCGGACGGATTATTTGTGGTATACAACAGAGTAAGTGCTCGTGTAACTTCAAGTAACCTTGCATGCATGAAAAAATAAATCATTCTTTGAAATAAAATTATAACCTGTTTCCATTTTTCATCATCTTTTTCCTTCTTTGTTTATTTATTCAGTGTGAAGATCGACGATAGTGAAGAATTCTTAAGAGGTGGGGAGTTCCCTGTTCTTACAGTTTTATCTGCAGGCCATGCTCTGCATGTTTTCGTTGATGGCCAATTATCAGGTTAGTGTTTATTTACATCCCTAACAATTTTAGTTCTCATTTGATGCAATTACTGATCACTAAATCGATGTACTTTATTTGATCAATGTTATAAAGTTCTGATCTCCGTAATCTTTCAAAACATCTGCCCAAAGAAGTTAGTGTAATCGCTTCCGAAATCACCACGGAAGTATATTTTTCTCTTCTCTTGGAGGATCAATTTTGGGGATTTTATTCATGTTTTATTTACCTAGTATAATAGGATCAGGGTTATTAGTAGTGTAACAATGTTTAAAATAATATAAATGTCTTACTGACAAAATCAAAGCTACTTTAGGTGCTTGTACTATAGACATTAATAATTAGTTGTTTGATTGCTGCTAAACATTTCATTATTGTATTCATCTTTTTTTTTTTTTTAATTATTATTATTGCAGGAACTTGTTATGGAAGTCTAGAAAATCCCAAATTAACTTTTAGTCAAGGTGTAAATCTCAGAGCTGGAATCAACAAAATATCTCTGCTGAGTATTGCCGTTGGTCTCCCGGTTTGTTCTCTCTCTCACACACACACACAAGTGCGCACACATGGGCATCCATGCATGCACATTTTCTTTTTTCTAGAATATGGATTAGTTCAAGGAAATCCCAGTTTGATACTATTAGACATTGAGTGGATGATAATACACTTGTACATGCTTCTTCGCTCGCATGAGCTCAGAATGTTGGTCCTCATTTCGAAACTTGGAATGCTGGTGTTCTTGGCCCCGTTTCACTCAGTGGGCTTAATGAGGGGAAACGTGACTTGACTTGGCAAAAGTGGTCTTACAAGGTAAGTTTCAGGAATTCAAATGACATTCTCATTGCTAACATTCTTCATCTCTAAAATTTCCACCATGTTCTGGACAGGTTGGTCTAAAAGGAGAAGCTCTGAGTCTTCATTCGCTCAGTAGAAGCTCTTCTGTTGAATGGGTTGAAGGTTCCTATGTTGCTAAAAAGCAGCCCTTAACATGGTACAAGGTGAGTGATGCTCAATTAGAGGATGCAGTCTTTTGCAGCGACTGAATCATGAATATTCATTTTTTTTTTCTTTCTTTCTTTTTTAACGCAACGAAATTTTTGATTGATTGCATTTTTACTGAAGCTACCTAGCCAATTCTCTACTGATTTGTTCTTCTTTCTTTTTTCCAGTCGACTTTCAATGCTCCAGATGGGGATGAGCCTTTGGCTATAGACATGAATACCATGAGTAAAGGCCAGGTGTGGATGAATGGTCAAAGCATTGGACGTTATTGGAATCAGCACAAAGCATCTGGCAGCTGTGATGCCTGTAGTTATTCCGGTTGGTTCAATGAAAAAAAATGCCTAAGCAATTGTGGGGAGGCTTCTCAGAGATGGTAAGAAAATCTACATTCTTCCAGCCCATTGTCTCATAGATAAAACACATTCAACTAAACAAGGAATGATTTTTTCTAGGTATCACGTTCCTCGGTCCTGGCTCTATCCAACAGGAAATTTGTTGGTCGTTGTTTGAAGAATGGGGAGGAAATCCTTATGGGATCTCTTTGGTAAAAAGGGAATTAGCAAGCGTATGTGCAGATATATTTGAATGGCAGCCAATGTTAGTGAATTGGCAGATGCAAGCATCGGGGAAAGTCAACAAACCATTGAGGCCGAAAGTTCACCTCTCGTGTGATCCCGTTCAGAAGATCTCTTCTATTAAATTTGCTAGCTTTGGAACACCCGAGGGGGTCTGTGGAAACTTCCAAGAGGGAAGTTGTCATGCATTTCATTCCTATGACGTTTTCGAGCGGGTATGCACTGATCATACATGAAATTACTCATTCCTGCATTAAAACAGTGTTGTAAGAACTGGCCTGGCTTGGTTCAACCGGAAAAACCAGAAACTAACATGAAAATCAATCTGGTTATATCTTAAAACCACATATTAAAACTCGGATGAAAACCGAACCAGCCACGGGTTGACTTGGTTATCGGGTTGCATTTTTTGACTATTACTTCTTTGCATCTGACAATGGGATTGACTTTTACACTGCTGCTTGTTTTAATGTTGCAGTATTGTGTTGGCCAACAATCTTGCGCCGTACCTGTAACACCCGAGATCTTTATAGGTGATCCATGTCCAAACATTATGAAGAAAGTTTCCGTAGAGGCCATTTGCAGTTAATCTATGGCCAAGCCTAGGAATTAAAGGGTTCAACCTCTGTTCTTTTTCCTCTTGACACGAGTTGTCGGCTGTTTTCTCTTCTTGAGGTAGCAGCAGACTTCCGAATTCATCTCAACCATTTCTTTGGCTTTGCTGGGGGTGAAGTTGTACATTTATGCAACACACCATCTGGTCCAAAGCCCATATAAATTTTCAAGATGATTGCAGAGGAGATAATGTATATAAAATAGTTATTATTGTACCATTTTGGACTGAAATTGTAATAATATAAAAGTTTGGGGGTCAAAGAAGGGATCAGAATGCATATTGAGACTATATACAAATTAGTCCGTGTGCAATTTTCTCTAATCAGAAACATGCAAGCTTTTGGCTTGCAGCAACATTTGTATTTTTCATGTGCAAGAAAGCTACAAGTTCTTTTGCTTTTTCCTTGCGCAATTGTGCTAATTATAAGTGATCAAATGTTCTCTATTGGTATAACTTGTTTTGTATCACATTTTATATTTTTATTCTTAATAATAACTGACGGTCTTGCACCACTTTGTACTCGACCAAACTAATTTTGACTAACATGATCATAGATTGATAATCTACTTAGGGGTGGCAATGAGCCGAACCGAGCCGGCTCGACCCTTACCTACACGAGCACGAGCCGAGCTCGTGGCACGTCCACAACGAGCCGAGCTAATCATACATTGATAATGTACTTAGAGGTGGCAATGGGCCGAACCGAGCCGACTCGACCCTTATCCACACGAGCACGAGCTGAGCTCGTGACACGTGCCCCATGGGCAAGCTCGTGCCGAAATTGTTATGTGTACACTTTTTTAAAAAAATTATAAAGGTATCAAAATAAAATTTTGTAATAAATATGATTAAATTAAATATCACTTACTTAACTACATGCAATTTCAGCATATTTATCTTGCAGACGATAATAAGCGTCTTCCCAGTTCTTAACTCACATTAATACTTCCAAAATATCTTCTTTTAGTCGACTCCTGACTTCGGAGAGAACCTTTTTTCCTGCACTAAAAGCAGACTCCGAATCTATAGTGCTAATCGGGGTTGTGAGAAGATCTTTTTTCATTGCAAAAACTACTGGCCATCGACGTTCATACCTTTATAAAAAATCAATTACTTCTTCTGAATTTTTCCTAATTGCATTGTTACTAGGCATGTTATGATTAAAATAATCAATTAATTCAGTAGGCAACACATTTAGACTATTGCTCGATATTTGAGTACATGCAGTGGAAGACAAAAAATTACTACTACTACTAGAGAAACTACATGCATATGCAGTTGAATCATATCTATATGAGTTCATGTCTTTGAATAAATTTATAACTTTAGCGTCGTCATCTTCTATATTAGTG
>CAIGRB010076268.1:49017-78834 GCA_903798255.1 Fraxinus quadrangulata
TAGTACTGTAGAAAATTAATTTGAATATCAAGATTATAACTCGACAATGTAAATTTATAATGGAGATGAGTATAGATTATAGATTTATGATTAAGATTTGTAAATAAATTGTAGAGAATGAGAGATTGATAGTAAGTTTGGTGGAAAAAAATGTTTTAATAGATGTGCATTTATAGGGAAGAAAAATGAAATGGAAAAAAAAATAAAGGAGTGACCGTTTCGGTCGATTCAGTGACCGTTCTGGTCATTGAATTTTAATTTAATTTTTTTATTTAATCTTTTTTTTTACGAGCCACGAGCCAAGTTGAGCTAGCTCGTGGCTCGCAAAAAACACGAGGCTCGTGGGCTTTGCTCGGCGAGCTACTCCTAGTTAACCGGCCTACTCGGCTCGTGCTCAGACTCGTCAAAAGCCGGCTCGAGCTCGTTTTTGCCGCCGTTCAGCTCGATTGCCTCCGCTAAATATACTTGAACAAGATTTTAACTTCCTTTCAGTTGACTAAATTAAGAGAAAAGCACTTTCACAGGACTTGAATGGTTGTAACTTGAGCATACTCGTAAGCTTTTCAAATGTCGGGTTCAAACTTGAGTTATACTCAACTGAACCCCACACGAATTTTAAGGTGTTTTCCATCTAAACTTTTACTCGAACTAAAATTTAGTCTAATTTAATGTCTAGTTTTGTTGATTTGGTTAAGTTGAAAGTCAAAAAATAAATTCAAGTCGCAAAATGTTCGTTTAAAGTTCCAGCAAAGCTCAAAAATCTAAATAATAATCTCATAATTCTTCCAAGTATTAAAATGATATTCAAATTTGTATAAGCCTCTTAAAATGCAAAATATTTTGATTAGTTTTTGCAAACTAGTCCAAAATTTTATAGAAAATCTTGCCCGAATTGGGAAGTCGAAATGACGTCGCAATTTGAATTAATTTCTAGGTTGTATTTATGAGAATTTGGTCCATGTTTCTTTATAGTTGGTAATAAGATGAAATTCAATAGGACTACATTATATTTAAATTTTATTGAATCTTGTTACATAACTTATCCTTTACAGTTATTAGGTATCCCCTACTACAGTGTATTTGATGTGAACCCACGTAGCAATGGTAGCTACGAAACCCACACAAGATCGATTCAATCCAGGTCAAGAAATAAGCGTTTAAGCTTGATTCAAAAATATTGAATCAAGGAACCAATATAATCACCGATAATATGTTGACCCGTTATTACAAGACTCAAGAATCTCACTCGATTTATTTGGACGCCACAAGAAATAATTTTGATAATTTTACAATTAATTCAATAAAGAGCGAGAAGAAAACGATATGTTCTTGCAATAAAATCTTTTAAATTGTGTGTTTTACAATTAATAGAATGTATCCTATTTATAGGGAACTCATAAAACTTAGATAGAAAACGAAATTAAACTCTAAAAATAACAAAATATATTACAAAATAGATTTTTAACTAAAATAGAAGATTATTTAAAATTTGAAAAATTCGCATCCAGAATTGCACTATGCGGCCGCATGGGCTTCTTGCATGTGGTCGCATAGGCCAATTGACGGCCTTCAATTTTGATCCAGAATATAGGCATGCAGCCGCACCCGATTTTGTACTTTGCGGTTGCATAACAGTCCGTCTTGCCTCTATATTTTGAGTTCTTGATTTCAAAGCATTCCAACTTGTTTCCGCTACCATACCCAACTTAAAATTTGGTCTTTGGTTTGTTGACTTCACCATCTTGGACTTCATAGCTTGAATGAGTGATTTCATGGCTTCATTGACTCTATTTAATCTCGAATTTTCCCTTAATCTCTTCTCAACATACATCGAACCCCTAATAGTTTGTTGTCTTCCTTGGATCACATCATCCCCTTCCTCTTCGAAAGGATTCGAACCTGAATCTGTATCTACATTAAAGAGAGAAAGATCGGAGACATTAAAAATACAAATGATCATAAACTTACTTTGAAGATCCAAATTGTAGCCATTGTTTTAATCTTTTCGATGACGTGGAATATTCCATCTCTTCTAGGATCTAATCTTGATCTCTTTTGATTTCGAACAAGCCGTTTTTGCCTAAGCTTCCAAACCTAATCACTTGGTTCGACTACTTTATGCCTCTTCCTTTTACCACCTTGATATGCATACAATTCAATCCCCTACTTTCCATCTAAGCTACCACTTACAATAATTGTTAAAGGAATTAAATCAAAAAAAGTTAACGGATTTAAACTATAAACCATATCAAAACGTGTAAGAAAGATAGTAGAAGATAATAAATTGGTTCCCAACATATTTCATAAAGTTGAACCAAAATAGTTAAGGGCATCAAGATTAAAATATAAATTCTCATGCCTCAAATCACCAACAATACACCCCAAACGTCTATCATGCTCAATTAATTTCTTGCAACATACTAGAATATCATTAACTAGAGCAACAGCTCTCCCATCTTTTACAAAGTTGTAGCTATTCTTGAATCCATCATGTTTAACCTTCTTATCATACTATCATGTCCTTCCTAACAAAATGTGCCCAACATACATAGGAACCACATCACACATCACTTCATCACTATAGCTCCCAATTAAGAAATTCACCAAAACTCTCATATTCACCATAACCTCTCCACATTCATCTAACTACTGCAATTTAAAAGGCTTAGAATGTTTTAGCATAATTAATCCCAACTTTTCAACAAGTGTAGTGCTAGCCACATTGGTACAGTTACCTCCAGCAATAATCATCTACATACCTTGATGTTGACGTGACATCTCGTATGAAAGATATTCTCCCATTGCTACTCCACATCATCCAATTTAATTTGTGTATTAAGAGCACACATAACCACAAGTAACTCACCTCCTAGCGGGTACTCTACTCCATCACCTTCATTAGCATCCTCTAACGCGGGCATATCATCACCATCACTATCTCCCACTACTTCTTCATTGTCACACAAGATCATTGTCCTTTTGTTTGGATATTGAGAAGCAATGTATACCTAAAGCATTTGATATCCCGTGTCTTAGAAGTTTGGAAATAGGTTTTGGGTGTAATTTTGCTAAGAACTTCATCATTTTCCCTTGGTGGTCCGGACTTACTACTCGAAACATCCACATCACATCTATTATCATTCCACTTCGATTTTCAAGAAGAGTTAGAACTCGGTATATATCTTACTGTCCCCTTCCTCTTCAGTTGCATTTCCACCTTTATAGCTACATGTAGCATGTCTTCCAACTCCACATAATGTTGCAACTCTACCACATTAGTTATCTCCATATTTAAATCATTCAAAAATCAGGTCATGGTGTCCTCCATATCCTCCTCAACATTCACTCTAATCATAGCAATCTCCATCTCTATATGATAATCCTCTACACTCCTAAAGCTTTGGTAGAGGCTTTGCAATTTTTTATGAAGCTCCCTATAATAATGATTAGGTACAAATCTAATCTTCATGATAGTTTTCAATTCTTCTCATGTATTAATAGGCTTCTCACGGTTCCTCCTCCTGGATGTAACTACTTAATCCCACCAAATGGTAGTATAATCCGTAAATTCAAGCACCACAATCTTTACCTTTTTTTCTTTGAGTAGTTGTGGCAATTAAACATCAATTCTACTTTTTTTCCCACTCTAAGTGTGCCTTCGGATCACTAATTCCTTTGAATGAAGAAATTGTCATTTTGATATTGTTCATACTTCTATTAACACCATCTCCAACAAGATCTCTACCTCTAATTTCATGCCTAACTCATCTATTTCTCATTCTTCCTAACTTGACATTCACAAATGCATCCTCATTAATGTCGCATCCCATTCACCAGTAAAATTCGCTCAATGATCTCGTCTTCCTTGCCTCCTTGCATTAAGAATATCTCTAGGTTGTTCCCTACGTATGTTAACAAGCAATGTGTCTTGCCGATCTAATCAGTCTCACATCCTAAAACAACCTTTCGAACCGTCTTATCACCTCCTCCGACATGTTAACTTAACTATTATTCCTACTTGAAGTAGAGTCATCTCTATCCGACATCCTAATTCTAATTTAATATTTGCCTCACGTGAATGTGCTCGTGTATCACTCAAATTGGTTTTCTCCCTCTATTAATCTCACCACTCTTTTATTTTTCCACTCAATGCTTTTTTACAAGTGTTTCAAAGAACAATTTGATCTCAATTAAAATTAATCCTTGTAGAGTTTCAAACAAAGATTTAAGTAAGAAAAATCGACTTTAGAATGACTTAAAAAGTAGGAACTGACGCTTTGAATAGAAAAATTGACTCTAGAATGACTCAAAAAATAGGAATTGATGATTTGAATAGATACTAAGAAAATATTCAAGAAGGTGTTTCTTGAATTGGATACTTTTGAATTTGGATTTTTTTTTACTTAAAAAATGAAATTGTATGCTAGTGGCAATCTTTTCCCCAACTTTTCGTTTTTTTTTTTGCTAGAAAATTCAACTAAATATCAATAAAAGAAACAGAATTGATTTTGATGCTAAATGAGCACACAAACAAGTTTTGAATTTTTATTTATTTATTTATTTATTTTTGGATTGTAGACTCAAAAATAAATAATGTGAAGAACACGAAGAATGAAAAATAAAAGACTCGAACAAAAAGGAAAAAATAAATAAGATATAACATTGATTTTGAAGCTTTGCTTCAATACCAACTGATGCGAACCCACATAGCAACGGTTGCCATGAAACCTACACAAGATTGATTCACCCCAAGAAAGCTAAGAAATTAACGTTTAAGCTTGATTCAAAAATATTGAATCAATGAACCAACACAATCGCCTTCAATATATTGACTTCGTGATTACAAGACTTAAGAATATCACTCGATTTGTTTGAAAGCCATCTTAATAAATTCACAATTAATTCAATAACGAACGAGAAGAAAACAATGTGTCTTGCAGTAAAATCTCTCAAATTGTGTGTTTTATAATGAATAGAATGAATTCATTTATAGGGAACCTATAAAACTTAGTTAGAAAATGGAATTAAACTCTAGAAATAACAAAATATATTACAAAATAGAGTTTTAACTAAAATAGAAGATTACGCGAAATTGGAAAAATTTGCGTCCAGAATTGCACTTTACGATCGCATAGGCTTCATGAATGCGGTCGCATAGGTCAATTGACAGCCTTCAATTTTGATTTGGTATATAGGCATGCGGCTACACCCAGTTTTGTACTATGCGTTCGCAAAGCAGTTCGTCTTATCTCCATGTTTTGAGTTCTTGATTCCAAAATATTCCAACTTCTTCCGCTCCCATGTCCAACATAGAACTTGATCTTTGGCTTGTAAACTTCACCCTCTTGGACTCCATAGTTTGAACGAGTGATTTCATGGCTTCATTGACTCTATTTGATCTTGAATTTGTGATTAGCCTCTTCTCAACATACATCGAACCCCCGATAGTTTGTTACCTTCCTTGGATCACATCGGTATTGCATTTGGAGATAGCAATAAATAAGATATAATTGCAAAATAAAATTTTTAGAATCGATTTTAGATGTATTATGAGTAAGATTTGTTTTATATCCAGGTGAAATGGCGAGATACAAGTCAAAAGAAGAACAATATGCTTATATCTAGAGTAGTTATAATCTTATTTAAGGTTTGATTTGATATTATCGATATACTTTATTGGTGAGAAAAAAAACTATATACATTAAACTATAAATTAAAATAATCGATATCGAGGAACTTTTGATTCTCAATATTGTGGTGTGAAGATTGAAGACGAAGAGGGTTTCAACTTTGGTGCAAGTGTATTGACTTTGATGGATTGAATGATAATAGGATTACAAAATTATGGTAATTAGTGACGTATTTGTATTTGAAAATGGACAAATTGACCAAAGTACACATTGTTTTACTAAAATTTTAATATTTATATTTTATTTTGGAGGTTAATATTGTCATTTAAGTCTAAATAAGAAATTTCATTTTTAATTTTTAAACAGCCCGGTTTGCTTTCAAATCGCAGTTCAAATTCCAAAACTTAAGCCAAACCGTTTTAGTTTGAAACCTTTTCGTTGATGGATTCACGTGACACCAAAATCAACAATTTCAGAAAGATGATTTCAGTTGAATTTTTTGGTTTGACGATTTTTGCTTACAAATCTATTCTTATCAAATATTTTTCTTAGACAATGGATTCAATATAGCTATCTTAAAATGAAAAATTAATAATAATTAAAAAATTGATATTTATTATATCAAAAAAATAAAAATAAAAAATAAAATCACAATCTATACAATTGAAAAAGAGTTAATTTAAAAAAAAAAAAATACATTTTTCAATTGTATATGTACAATCAAGTTTCAAGTTTTTTACAAACTCAAACGAAATAATGTATACGTAAAGCATAATTAAATGGTAAAGACAAGTTCCAAGTTTATGCGAAAGTTATGTAAATTTTTAGAAGTAAAACTATTTTTTACCACAAAAGAAAAAGTATTTTTTGAACTTTTAAAAGAATAAAAAATAACACTTAAATTGTCCAAATTTGAATTTTATAACATAAATTAATAAAACCTAACAATAAAAGTATATATACCATAGAGTAATAATTCGAATCAATAAATTTTTTGAAGAAATTATTTCGAAAACGAAAACTAATAATATTTAATTATTATTAAACAAAAAAGTAAGAAAACATAGAATTGAACCCCATACCTCTAACGCACAAGATAACCCTTCTACCATGTGAGCTACACTTCTTGTTGTTGAATATTGGTATAATTATTAATTAATATTTAGTTAATATTTAGTGTTTAAAAATGGAAAAGTAAAATGCTGTCAAAGAGAATCGAACCCAAGAATTGAACATGGAAGGCAGATGCTCATCCAATTGATCTACGAACCATTTCGACACACACACATATGCATATATTTTCGTATTTTTTAAGTAATTTTTTTTCCAGCAAATCCAACACGAGCAGCAACCCCGGCTGGCCGAGCGCAGGATCCGCCCCTGCTTGTGGTGAGAGATCGTTTTTGGAATACGCCATCCCTGATCTACTACTGGAAATATGTACACCCGTTTGCCCAAACAGACTGCACACTGCGGCAGAAATTTTAGAGCTGTCTGTGTGTCGTTGAGTGGATTTCCTATGGAAACACGAGCTTTAACTCATGTTTCACTCATGTTTATAAACATTCAAATCACTTTTCATTCAAATCCACAAATACTACTCACTGATCAATTGTTCATATCTATCTATTTATAAACAAAACCATATGGAAAACTTCATAAACTTGCTATTAACCTTTTGGTGTCTTCACAGGTTATTTGGTGAATGCTAATAATGTTTTAAAAAAAAATTCATGAAAGAATACTATTTAACAAATATCGGATATGCAACTTACCGAATACGCAACTCAACATACCGTATATGCAATTAATATACTGGATATACAGTTTACCGTTTAGACAATAACTTACCGAATAATAACGAAGATATAGCAGATTAAATAATTTGCTAATCACAACAAACAAAATAAATTATATAAAACATGATAAAAGAGAACAAATAATCTAAATAGTAGAGAATAAAAATTCAATTGAACTTTAAAATCGAGTGATGTGTGAACACAGTTTCCTCAAAACAGATTCACTCACTCACCATAGGTGCTTAAGATTTAATTTGAGCGTCTGTTTTCCAGGATACTACAGTAAACCAGTAGAGTCTGAGCGTTGCAGATTCTACTCCGGCTAACTGACTTAGTATGTGAACAATATTACCACCAAAATTTTGACAGCAAATTATGTATACAGACAGAGATTTCTCGTGTGTTTTGGAACTGTAATGCAGACAGTGTGTTCTTCGTGTCTGGAACAGTGGAAAAACAAGGCTTCATATAGACTTAAGTCAGTGAGGACGAGTTAAATCTGTCCATTAACTCAATTGTAAAAACAATTGGAATTTCATACGTTAATAGCAATAATCATTGGAGTTTTAGTAGTTTCAGAAACCAAAAATTAGTTGTTGAAAGCAAAAAAAATTTCCAAAACGTAGGCAATCCTAAGGAGCCAATTTTTGGTCAATTCGGTCCAACATGCGTGTACGCAGGTGGTGCCCACACACAAGTTCAAGGTCTGAAACCTGTTTCGGTCTGTGATTTGCACCCCACCTGTACGCGCACGTGGAGAGAGTCTCTATACTATACATAATTACACACTTTCAAAGTGTAGCTATATATAAAGTAGTTCTTACTTTCATAAGCTTTTTATGTAGAATAAACTCAAATTTAGTTTTTCCTGCAACATAAACCATATTCCAATTGTCCACTTTAAACTTCAATTTCTCATTCACCCCAGTTTCACTTTTGACAAGTAAATACATAATTTCAATGTTCTCATGGAGGATAATACAAATCAATGTTGATCTTCCAAAATAAGTAAACGAGTCCCACTCAAAATTTATGCCAAAATCAGCCATTTACTTCATTTTTTCCAACAAATCAAACCTACTATATCATGCTATGTATCAAGTCTTACCGCGCCAACGATATTTTCTTGATGAAAATCAAATTTCTGGTTTCCTTTTCCTCTCTCAAATCTGGTTTATTTTCTTCTATTCATAACCATAATTAGCACATAATGTCCCCATCTTTGACTATTATTATGAAAAATGTCATTACCTTTTATTTTTTGACATTTTCACCCTTATTTTTACATTTAGTTGCGCAAAAGGTCCCTTTAATCCATTTTCTTAATTAAAAATTGTAAAATAACGAATATATCATTCTCTTTAAATTAAATAAAAATAAAAATAAACTAATTGTAATTATAGTCCCAAATTTTTTTTTAACGCAAATGGGTCTCAAATAAATTATTAAAATGATAATTAGTACGTAATGTCCATACATTTCATTATTATTATGAAAAACATTTATAACTTTCATTTATTTTATTTTTTTTGTATTTTCACATTTAATTACACATTTGATTGCGCAAAACATAATCTCTACATATTTTCATCCAATTTCTCAATAAAGAGCTGTGAAATGATGAATATACACTCATAAATTAAAATTAAAAATTTTTAATTTCTAATATTTTAATAATTTATTTAGGGCTCTTTTACACTTTAATTTTTAAAATTTTTTTTATAAATTTAATTTGGACTCGTTTGCACTTATTATTATTTTTTAAAAAAAAAAACTAATTTCTAAATTTCAACTAATTTATTTGGCGCTTGTTTGTACTTTTTTTTTAAAAAAAAAAATTCTACACTTTTTAATACTTTATTTGGGACCCTTTTGTACTTTTTAAAAAATTTTAGAACTATAATTGCATTTAATTCTTTAGCTTTTTAAAATTTAAATAAAAGGATATATTCGTTATTTCACAACTCTTTATTGAGAAATTAGAGGAAAATGGATATTGTTAGGTATTTAATGTAATTGGCAAATTTGTGAACAAAAATGACTAAAATTGATATGTTGTAAAAAGTCGAGTGGTGTGCAATTAATGAAAGTTAGTGCAATTAGTGAAAGTTATGATATTTTAAGTCTAGGGTTCAAGAATGGGGAATGAAGGAAAAACGGTGAGGATTTTCGCTACACTATCGCCAAGATTTGGTTCGAGCTTCAGAAACAGAAACTTCATCGCCCGACTGTCGCTCACTCTTCACTCGAGCGACAGTGTCATCCAAGAAATTTTATTTCGTTTTTTAAATTCTATTTGTCCGGTCTATTCATTATCTAACCTACATATAAATATCAAAATGCCACAAAATGTTTTTTTACAAAGTTGATCATTGAGCAAACACTTGGCTTTTCATATTCTTTTCATCCTTTAAGATTTCAACATTCGTTATTCATTGCGGATTGTTCTTGGTAGTGAGAAAAACATCATATCCAAAATTCAAATACCAAAATGTTGTTTCCTTCATCCGTTAGAGTTTCTGAAGATCAATGGAAGGTAACTAGAGTTCCAACATTCACAGGAGATAGACGATTTCACAGAGTTAGGAGTTGCCGGAGAGCGCAATCCAGGAGAGTTTTGGAAATAGTAGTCGGGAATCGGTGCAGGAGCACAGGATCCAGAAGAGCAGTTGGAATTATAGTCAAGAGATCAGATAGTATGTGTCGTCATCTAGTCTGGTAGGCTGTAAGTTATAAATCGTTTATAGTGGATTGTTTGATGGTAAAGCGCCCGAGTTTTTACCCAATTGGGTTTCTCCGTGATCAATTATTGTGTTAGTTTATTGCTTACATAACTGCGATATTTCAACCTAGGAATAATTGAATTGCATGATTAACCATCTAGAAAATAATTAATAGTGATTTGTTGCTATTTAATTGTTAAGTTATTTTAATTCCGCATAATCACATATTCACCCTCCTTCTAGGTGTTAAGGTCGAACTACGTATTTTCAAAAATAAAGGATGGTTTAAGCAATCAAATATGTAATTAAGGGTGAAAATGCCAAAAATAAAATGAAAGGTGTAGACTTTTTAGCAATAATAGTGAAAGATACGAAAATTTTGTGCCAATTATCGTTTTAATAGTTTATTTAGGACTCGTTTATGCTTTTTTTAAAATTTGAAACTATGGTTGCAATTATTTTTTTCTTTTCCTTTTTGTTTTATTTAAAGAGAATGGTATATTCGTCATTTCACAATTTTTATTAAGAAATGGATGAAAAAGACCTTTTGTGCAATGAAAAGTGAATATAAGAGAGAAAATATCAAAAAATAAAAGGTAAAGATTTTTTTCATAATAATAGTGAAAGGTGTGGACATTACATGGTAATTACCTATTCATAACCTTATGCAACTGAGTATCGTGAATATACCAAGCACCGAAAATCAATTTTCACCAGCTAAGAAAATACCATATCAAAATTGACAACATCCCAACTATACAAAGTGCAAAAAATTGCACAAATAAACATGACAATAGGTAATGCATAGCGCTAGACAATTAACGCTTGCTCTTGTCTACAAAGTCTACCTTCTTCAATCAAAATCCACATTTCTGGATAACAATATTGTCCACGTCTCAAATAGAACATGATAAGAATAAAAAAAACCAAAGAAAAAGGAAAGATTCGTCAAGAGAGGTGGATTGTTATAAATCGTTTATAGTGGATTGTTGACTGGCAAAGTGCTCAGAGTTTTTACCCAGTTGGATTTTTTCGTGATCAATTCTTGTGTTAGTTAACTGCAGTATTTCAACATAGAAATAATTGAATTGCATGATTAACCATCTAGAAAATAATTAATAGCGACCTGTTGCCATTTAATTGTTAAGTTATTTTAATTCCACATAATCACATATTCATCTCTCATCTAGGTGTTGTTAGGGTCGAACTACGTATTTTCAATTGGTATCAGAGTTTTATTTCAATTCCTAACCCTTAATTAATTCTAGATGAGTCAGTCATTGTCTGTACCTCTATTTTTCGATGGAAGCAACTATGTTTATTGGAAAGTTTGAATGAAAGCATTCTTTAAAGTTTTGGATGAACATATTTGGATCAGCGTTCAAATTAGGTAAACTCCACCTTCAACTATTGTTGCTAGTGTAGTTACGCCCACTGATATTTTATTATGGACTAAAACAAACTTAGATGAGTGTAACTGGAACAGTAAGGGCATTCATGCCCTGTTCATGATTGTGTCTACTAAAGAGTTTAGGAGAGTTTCGATGTGTGAGACTACTAAAGAAGTTTGGGACATCTTAGAAATCACACACGAGGGAACTAAAATGGTTAAAAATTCTAAACTGCAGATGTTAACCTCTAAGTTTGAAGAGATTATAATGGTGGACGATGAATCGTTCGATGAATTCTATGCAAAGTTGAATGATATAGTAAATTCGAGTTTTAACTTAGTTAAAAAGATACCTAGGTCCAAAATCGTTAGAAAAGTCCTTAGATCCTTATCGAAAAGATTTAGACCTAAGATTACGACGATTGAAGAAAGTAAAAAATTAGATGCAGTTAAGATAGATGAACTTGTAAGATCCCTCCAAACATATGAACTCATCATATCTCAACTGAAAAAGGTTAAAACCATAGTCATGGACACTATTAGTAAAGAAGAGAGTGAGTTGACTAATGCCGAGATCCTTATGGACGACGAAATAATTTATTTCATTAAATAATTCCAAAAGGCCATGAGGAATAGGAGAAAACCTCAAGAGAGGAAAAATGCTGATCCTAGTAAATTTTTGCGTAAGAAATGTGACAAAAATTCTTCTAGGACTTCCAGTAAGAAAACACAGTCTGTAATATGTCATGAGTGCAAGGGGTTTGGTCATTATATGAATAAAGTCCTAATCTTAAAAATAATTCGGGAAAATGAAGGGGTAATGCATTAGCAGTGATGAAGAGTCGGATACGAGCGATCATAGTGATACATTTGGCGGTGAGGATGAATAAAAATGTATGACGTTCACATCTAGAGTTAAGACTGAATCTGATAAGAGAAGTGAGAAGACTGAAAGTGTTAGTTGCAGTGAGCAGTTTGAGAGTGAAGATATCCATGAGTCGTATCGACAGCAGTTCGAGGAGAATCTTAAAATCAAAAAGGTTAACATAACCGTGCTGAAAAAGCTTGATGAGCTTGAAAGAGAGAAATATAGACTCTCAACTGACCTTCAAGACTCCATAAAAAAATGGAGCGTATTGAAACATGAGAACGAAAACTTGGAAGCTATAGTTAAACACTTAACAAGTGAATTGGAAAAATTCAATACTCAACTCCAGTCCTTTATGAGTGAAACCCAAAACCTCGATCAATTATTGGGAATGAACAAGCCTGCTGGTAATAGGCAAAGTCTAGGATATGTTCAAAATGACGATGACACTACGGGTACATCCAAGACCACATTTGTTTTCGCAACTAATACCAGAGTCAAGAATGTTGCTAATTCTACACCCAAAGGCATGAACGTTGTAGGATCGATGCCTACTAGACAACGTAGGATCAATCGTCCTATGATTCAACGTCAACTGCTGTGTAAGTTTGTTTCCAAATGTCATCGTTTTTGTGCACTGGGACACATAAGAGTTGAATGTTGTAAACGTGCACTAAGAGGTAAAAGTCAGGATATCACTAGCAATGTTAACTTTCTCACTAATCAAGTTAGCCACCTAACTGAAATGATTACTCAGTTAACTAAAAATTGAGGTACCTCTGAGCCTAATTGCGCTATTAAGGGTAAGAGCATCATAGTACCTTATTAATTATATATTTTTGGTGCATACTCGTACTTTACCATTGTGTGACATTGATTTATGCATACATCATATTGTTTAATTTTTTTTATGAGAAAACTCATGCATATTTTTTTATATTTATTATTATTTACTTTTATTTTTATTTTCTGTGTTTGATTTTTTTTTTGTGTGCATAGTGAATTCATGTCTTAAAATGAAAAATAAAAATTAAAAAATAAAAATGCGGAAAATTGATTTTACATTATAATATATTATATACTTGAATTTATTTGTTATAATCAAGTATGTGTTTAATCGATGAGTTGTAACATAGTTTCCATTGCTGACTTAGGTTATTTATGAAATACTTAGTATATGTATCTTCATGTACCATCTGCACTGCACACACTATAATATTAATAGTATGACTCTATTGCGTATGTGAGATATATGATGATAATCACATATTTATAAGATGACTTTGAAGATGAATTGACCTTATTTATTAGACCAAAACTTAAGTTTATCCTTGGTAATTAAAAAAAAAAAAAGGAGTTCAATATCTTTTGTACTTCTTCAGAGCCAATTTGACTCGAGCAATTAAATTTACGGGATTTCTCATAACCTAGTACATATGGTCAACTGACTTGGGTTAACGACCTAAAACTCACTTAATGAAGAAAAACCTGCACTTAAAATGAGAAATATAGTAATGAGTTTCAATTATTAAAAGATAAGAAAAAAATTTGCTCAAATTCAGGAGCAGAGAAGAAAATTTTCATATAAAATGAAATTTTTTGTATAGGTTCAAATGTGCTTTACGAGGTTTAATTTACATAAGTAGAGGAATACCCTTATTGGCAGTGGTGTTTAGCAAGTCATTTCTCACAAAAGTAAGATTTGGAGTCCTACTACCAAAAGATTAATGACACTTTACACATATGAGTCACTTGTACAATTTACTCTATGTTAACTTGAGTCACATATGTGGAAATAGTTACTGTCCATTGATCATAATTATGCATGCTGACAACTGTATCTTTGGATTATTGTATATTAATTCTCGATCCCTTGTTATTTTGTGACAAAAATTGGGAGTAGTATATTTTTTTATGATGGAGTATATATTTTTGGATGTATATGATATTTTTGACCAGACATTATGTATCTAAAATTTTTGACTCAAAGATATTAAATGCTAATTTCAGTATTGCAAGATTAAGTTTTGATATTTTGTAGTATCAATGTTTCGTTTTGATATGTTGGATTGCATTGATATTACGTCTTAATTTAGTTTATGGTATGAAACTAAAATGATGTGTTATGTATTATAACTGCTTGAATTATTTTTATATTTATTAGTGTTTCACATACGTTTTACACTGGATATTTAAGTTATCTATTTTAGTAAACGAGTTATGATAAAGGAAGAGCGGAATTCAATTAAGACAATTAGTGTTGGTAGTGTCAGTCATTGAGTCTTTAATTTTTTCACTACTACCTTAACTGTTGGTCCCAAAATAATTTGTGGTTTGATTTGTAAACAAAAAATACCGAAAGAAAACACCAAAAATAACAAGATCAATACAAGATTTTTCGGCCCAAATATACCGAGGTTCGGCGGCCGCTTCTAGCGCCTAATCTTCGTTGAGCATCTGTAAGGAATACGCTCAAATCCACTAAGAGCACCCAAAAATAGGCAAAAACGAGTGATACTACACAACCTCCCAAAACAACAGTAAACTCTCAAAATCTTCCACAACACTCATGAGCTCATATAAGAGTTCATCATTTTACTCTACTATTTCACAAAATCACACAAGAAATTTGAGATCAATTACAGAGAAAATGTGAAAAGGGGGAAGGAAGGTGCTGATCCCTAAAATGAAAAGTCACGTAACCCTAAAGGAGATATTTTGGCCTTTTATATGAGAGAAAACCAGTTGGGCCGCTTGAGGTTGGGCCAACGATAATTAAGTGTTACTGGGTCTCCAAAATTCAGCAAACATCTTCAACAATCTCCACCTTTTGCTGCATTTTGGGACAGTACTTATGTGGACTGAAACATAGACCAAACTTCATTTGTTCTTATTAATTGTACAAAAATAGAAAGTTAGTATTTTTCAAGATTTAATAACCTTAAAGAATCTAAAAACTTATTTATAGGTATTACCTTGGTTCCTGCATCTGTAGGATTTACTTGAGCTGGTATTTTTACCAATTTAATATCATCATTGTCAATTATATCTCTAATAAAATGAAATTTAACATTTATGTCCTTGAACCTATCATGAAAAATTGGGTTTTTGCTTAAAAATATTGCACTTTGGTTATCAGAACATAACACCACCTGATTTTCTACAAATCCTAGTTCTCCTAATAAACCTTTCAGCCATAAACCTTCATTCACAGCCTCAGTGGCAGCAATGTATTCAGTTTCAGTTGAAAACAATGCAACAACCTTTTTTAATTGTGATTTCTAACTAATGCGTGTATCATTCATGACATAAAAGTATGCAGTGGTGTACTTTCTATTATCTGGATTTCCAGCATAATCTGAGTCTACATATTATTAGTTTAAGTTCATTTTTATCAGTTTTAAACATTAAACCTAAACGACTTGTTCCTTTCAGATATTTAATCAATTTTTTCATGCATTGCCAATGCAATTCACCAGGGTTACTCATAAATCTACTTAACACACTTACAACATAAGCAATATCAGGTCTGGAGCATACCACCAAATACATTACAGATCCAACATCATTAGAATATAGCACATTCATCATTCTTTTAAATTCATTTTCAGATTTAGGTGATTGATCAATAGATAGTTTCATAATACCAGACAAAGGCATGCTAACAAGCTTAGCATCATGAAGAGAAAAATCTTTTAACTACCTTTTCAACATAAGACTTTGGTGTTAAAAACAACTTTCCATTTATTCTATCCCTTTTAATTTTCATGCCCAATATTTTCTTAGCTGGTCCTAAATCTTTCATTTCAAATTCAAATTTCATCTTCTCTTTAATCATGTTAAGAGTAATAGAATTATGACCAGGAAGGAGTATATCATCAACATACAAGAGCAGATAAAAGGATTCAAATTCTCCATCTCTCTTAAAGTAAAAATAGGGATCATAATCAGATTTCTTAAAGTCTAACCCTTGTATAAAAAGATCAATTTTTTTATACTATTGCCTAGGAGCCTGCTTTAGGCCATACAAAGATTTTTTCAAAAGACATACAAAGTTCCCCTTATCTTTAACTTCAAACCCTCTTGGTTGAGTCATGTATATGGTTTTATCTAAAAAACCATACAAGAAGACAGTCTTCACATCAAGTTGTTCTAATTCTAAGTCAAATTGTGTCACAATAGCAAGTAAAACCCTAATAGAGGTGTATTTGACAACAAGTGAAAAAATTTCAGTGTAGTCAATCCATTCTCTTTGTGTAAACCCCTTTGCTACAAGTCTTGCCTTATACATTCTTTCGTTATTTGTCTTAGTCTCTCCCTCTTTGATCTCATATACCAATTTACAATCAGTCACTTTACATTTCTTGGATTTTTCAACTAAGATCCAGGTCTGATTTTTATAAAGGGAGTTCATTTCATCTTCCATTGCATTAATCCACTTAGGGGATTCTTTGCAAGAGATAGCTTCTTCATAAGAAGCGGGTTCTGTATCAAACAGATCAGGTTCAGATTGTTCAATCACAAAATCAGCAAACTAATACCTGGAAGGAGGCCTTATTTCCATCATTTCTTTATCCCTAGCAAGCTGGTAGTCCTGCAGGTCATTAGAAGGCTCCAAACGATGGTCATATTCTATAATTTCAACATCAGAGGCATTTTGTGGTTCCCCTTCATGTGGCTCCACCTCAAACTGAATCTGTTCATTTACAACTTCTCTATTCAAGTAATTATAAAGTCTTATTTTCCTATCTTTTTACTAGATTTGTCACTAATACAAGGAAAAACATCTTCATTAAATATTATAGATCTATTTGATCACTTTATAACCTCTTACATCCCTTAACCATAGTTTATAACTTTTAACTCCTTCTCCATAACCTAAGAATAGACCCTTCAATGATCTAGGGTCCAATTTTGAATCTGTATGATGTGCATATGCTGCACATCCAAAGGTTCTGAGGTAGGAGTAGTCTGGTAATGTATCGACCATATTTGTTCAGGAATTCTATTGTTTAGAGAGTTGGAAGGACACCTATTTATGAGATAACAAGCTATTTTTACAACCTCTCCCCAAAAGATTTTGGGAAGACCAGAACTGATTAACATGGTTCAATTTAATCTCTCAGCAACTTCATTTTGTTGATGAGTATAGCTGACATTTTTTTCCTCATTATCCATTGTTTAGAGCAGTATTGATCAAAATCAGAATATTAGAATGTATGTATTCAAGAACATATTGAGATTTATGCAGCTCTGCCTTAAAAGGCAGTCTGATTTGCTTTCCTATTATGCAGTATTCACAAAAAGTCAATTTTTGAACACTATTTTTTTCAAACACCCCTTGACATGACAATGTTTTTAAACCTTTTTCACTCAAGTGGCCAAGCCTTTTATGCCATAGATCTAATTTATCGGGATGTGTGACAAAATTTACAATATTATTAGGTGAAGTGATTCCAGCACTATGACATAAATTCCATTTAGTTTAGGAGAACTGACAATAAGTTCTTGATTTATGATTATATTAGTTGAACCATTTTTAATCTCAATTTGATATTTTTCATCATCAAGCACTCCCAGGGATATGAGGTTTCTTTTTAAAGATGGCACATATCTGGTATGTTTTAATAATAGGTGATGACCATTTTTGAATTTTAGCAACACATTGCCAATTTCCTTAACTTGACATAACTTATCATTCCCAAGTTTTACTGATTCTTCATTAAGGCTGGAATAGTCAGTTAGGCAGTCAATATTAGGTGTTATATGAAAGGAACGTCATGAGTCTAAAACCCAATCATGTTCAGTACTTTATGATAAAGACACATATGTAACCCTAATATTGACACCTATTTCTTTATAGTTAGAAGTAGTGGCTAAAGAGGCATTTTAAGAATTAGACCCATTCTTTTGGTCATTGGCCCTTTTAAAGAAATCTTTAATAAAGTGCCCAGTTCTACCACAGTAGAAGTATTTCTTGTTATTTGCCTTACTTGTATTGGGTTTATTGTCCTTTCCTTTGGTATTGTTCCTTTTTTTTTTGACAAAGTTTTTATTCTTATTTTAATTTAAATGACTGAAATTCCTCATACATTTAGTATAGGATTTCTAATTAGTTCCCACACCCTCAACATGAAACACCTCTTTGTATTCAGATTTCAATTCCAGTTCTCTGTTCAAAAGAAAACTGTGAATTATTTCAACAGTAAGATCACTCTTACCATACTCTAGAGTATTTCTTATATCTTTATATTTATCTCCTATAGCATTAAGAAGATCAACTACCTTCTGATCATCAAAGATCTTCTCCCTACACTTTATTAAGTCTTATGTGATCCTATTGAATTTATCCATATTCTCTTCAGTATCAAGATTATGATCAAACTTAAAACTAAGGAAGAGTCTTCAGAAAGCATTTATTTGGTAGGGACTTGTCAATGTACTTTTTTTTAAGGCAATCCAAAGTTCTACAGTAGTTTTGGTTTCTCCTACTTTCCTAATCACATAATCAAATAAGTGCAGAAAAATAGTGCTCTAAGCCAGTTCATCTTGTTCAGTTTTCCTATCTTTAGATAGGATTTCTGGCCAAGATTCATCAATGGCCTTGGCACACTTTAACTGTAACATAAGAGTCTTACTTTTTTGGAGCCAGAGACTAAAGTCTCATTTGTCATTCCAAACTTGAACATCTACCTTAGAAGTCATGGTGTGTGCTAGTGTGTAAAGTGTACAAGTATGATATAATCGAATATATATCACAATTAATGATATCAGATATACCAATTTTATAAGACAGTTATATGCAAGAGTAATCTACAGATCAATCAATAGAATTAGAGTTGCTATACAATTATGCTCACATACAGTAAGCTGCAGGAGGTTAGAAAAATGTACATCCAGTGAAGAACAGTTTCAAGAAAAACAATAATGTCAACCCCTGAACAGACCAATTCAAATGTCAGCACAGATCAATGGTATATATACAACAAGGAAAAAAAATTAAAGAAATCTTAGTATATCTCAATATCTACACAACCGCTAAAAATGTTTTTTTTAAAAAAAAAACATTTGAAAGAAAGAATTTCTTGAATTGAGGCCCTAGTCCCCTCAAATTTTAGGGTTCACACAGGGACCCCTAGACAAAGGTAGAGTTAGGAAAATTCATAGAAACCCTAGGTTTTCAAAATATGTGATTTACCAAGTTAATCAAGTTCAAGAAAAACAACTCGAGTTCAAAGAAATCCAAAAAAATTTCAAAAGGACATGAAGGCTTAAGATTGGATCTACATAGATCTAAAAAATTTCTTCAAAAGCAGAAAATCAAAACCCAAATCGAATCAAGGTATCCCATAGCTCCGATACCATTGTTGGTCTCAAAATAATTTGTGGTTTGATTTGTAAACGAAAAATACTGAAAGAAAACACTAAAAATAACAAGATCAACACAAGATTTTTTGGCCCAAATGCCTCGAGGTTCAGCAACGGCTTCTAACGCCTAATCCCTGTTGAGCATCCGAAAGGAATACCCTCAAATCTACTAACAACACCCAAAAATAGGCAAAAACGAGTTACTGTACACAGCCTCCAAGAACAACAGTAAACTTCAAAATCTTTCATAACACTCATGAGCTCACACAAGAGTTCATTATTTTACTCTCCTATCTCATAAAATCACACGAGAAATTTGAGATCAATTACAAAGAGAGTGTTAAAAAGGGAAAGGAAGCTGCTGAAGCCTAAAATGAAATGTCACATAACCCTAAATGAGATATTTTGGCCTTCTATATGAGAGAAAACCAGTTGGGCCACTTAAGGTTGGGCCAACGATAATTAAGTGTTACTGGGCCTCCAAAATTCAGCAAACATCTTCAACATTGACTTTAGATTGTAATTTTGTCACAAAATGTCAAAGTGAGAGCTTGTTAGGTTTTCATAGTTTATGATGTAATTGACAAGTTTGTGAACAAAAATAACTAAATTAGATAGGATATAAAAGACAAGAAGTGGGTTGTAATTTTTCGTATTTGAGTCGTAAAGGTTTTAGGGTTCGAGCTTTAAAAGAGGACAAAAAATGATTAAGCAATTTCGCTAGACTATCGCCAATACTTCACTTGAGCGGTGGAAACAAAAACATTTTTGCTAGACTGTCGCGAGGTCCTCACTCGAGCGACAAGCAGTCCCTTGACTGTCATTAAGCTATCGCTCGAGCGACGGGGTTAACCGAGAATTTTTTTAATCGCGATTTCAAAGCTTTTTATCCGACTTATTCAACCTTAACCCTATCATATAAATACCATAACGCCACAGAACATAAATTCGAAGGTTGAAACATATAGAGAACTTGAGAGCTTCATCTTTTTATCTTCCAATTCATTGAGAGCTTTCAACCTTAATTGATTTGATTATTTTTTGTGGAGAAAACATCAATTCCGATTAATCCAAATACTAAGCTTACTGATGAACACGAAGTTCTTTAAAAATCTTCAAGAGATACAAGAATCCACAAAGCCAGGGGTTTGAGAATCTAAAAGGGCATTGATATTGCAGTCAAGGAATTGGTGTAGGAGCTCGCAATCCAGGAGGGCTATCAGATTGCAGTCATGAGTTGTTATGAGGCACATAATCCAGGATGGCTGTATTAACATCAGGTAGGAGGTCAAAAAGTTCGTGTCGTCGTCTTGTCTAGCAGACTGTAAGTTCGATTGTTTGTAGTGGATTTTGACCGACAAAGCGCTCGGAGTTTTTACCTATGTGGGGTTTCTCCATGAACATTCCGTGTTTTTTATTGCTTTATTTAATGTTTTCATATTCTGCGGTATTCAAATATAGGGTAATTGGACTGTATCCTTAACTATTTAGAGATAATTAATTTGTGACTTGTTGCTGGTTAATTATATTTTTTAATTTCACATTTACAACTATTCACCCACATCTAGGTGTAGTTTAGATCGAACTGCATAAATTTCAGAAAGAATCATATTCCACCGTGCAGTTGTGATCGGCATGCTCAAATTTACATCTAGGCATAGCTTGACCTAAAGAACTAACAAGTATCCCTGACATGGCTTTGTCGAACAACATATCAAACCTTCCTTTCTCAACCCGAATGACTCCACCAATCCCCACTTTCTCCCTTTTCTAATATACAAGAATTTAAGAAGAAAATATTAGATCTTATGTTCCATTAAATTTGGGGTTAAATATATTTTTTCCGAGTTTATCTAATTTCTCATATGAACGGTAAAGGGAGAGAAAATACTCTTCTTCCCAGTTTCTTTTATCTATGGCTATACTTAAATGAGACATGTGATGCAATTAAATATTTATCAAAAAACACAATTATTTTAATTTTGGACTACATCTCGCTTCTCACCTAATCTACTTGTTTTTGTGCAACCAAAGCAACTAAAATGAGTTCCAGTTCATATGATTTCACATCACATAATTAAAAAACAAAATAAATTCCAGATTTTTCGTGTTACAGTGTGAGAGGAGGAACCCAATAATTAATTATTATTATTATCATCATTATTATTGATTGAATAGAAAAAAAAAAAAAAAGGAATGACTATGCTACATGTACACCCCTATTTACCATTTCGTTTACAGAATTTATACTTAACAAAATCTTACATGATCTTCCACAACAAATACATTTATTTTGGCCGTTATATTTTGACACGCGGGCATCTGTACACCAGGGTGGCAAATAGATTTTCCCATGGAGGAATATATATAGAGAGAGAAAAAGTGGGTGTTCTTAAAAATGATTAGTTTTCATTTGATTTTGCTAATTTTAGATTATTGAAGAAGCAAATGAGTGATTTGGTTAGATGAAGAAATGAGAAAGAAAAGCAAAACCTAATGGGGACATTTCATAATATCTAATTATGATATTCTAATTACTTGAAGGACCTAGCACTCATCGAAGTTATATTTAAATTAGAACTACCAACCACAATCCAACTACCAATATTAAAGAAAGACTTGTCATCATTAAGCCATTGTTTGAATAGTAAATTTTGAATAGTAAATTTTTGATTTACGTATATTTTATTGCGAGAACGTGTTGTTGAAAATGAGTACGAGAATAAAAGAATGAGAAAGAATGATTGTTAGACCAAGACTTTCTACTATTTTTTGCACATTATGAAATTGTCGAGATAATTAAAGCTCTATTCAAAGAGAATGAGAGACTAGTCTTGAATAACATTCACGATACATAGTATAAAGCTTTTTGCTACTATTCAACAGATCTGGGCTTTGTTGGCGTTGGGGTAGTCTTATGTTCCTACAGTGAGTAGAGTGGATAGAAAAGCTTAAGCCCAAAAGTGCAATGTAGG
Source organism: Fraxinus quadrangulata (assembly GCA_903798255.1). Taxonomy (NCBI): domain Eukaryota; kingdom Viridiplantae; phylum Streptophyta; class Magnoliopsida; order Lamiales; family Oleaceae; genus Fraxinus; species Fraxinus quadrangulata. The sequence goes on from CAIGRB010076268.1 coordinate 71,771, forward strand.
CCCATTTCATCGTGTCGACAATATATCCGTCATAAACATATATAAACAAAAATAAAAACTAAAGGCTTATTTTGATATATAGTTCACTAACCTATGGGCGCTATGTGGAATCATGAACCTTTTGGTGTATAAATCGATCGTCTGTTTCTATTTTATTTCACTAAAAATAAGGGCATTGTAGGTTTTCAATTGAAAATTTGATTTTTAATAAGTCAAATTAATGAATTGTAACAGAAAGGATGCTTTTCTCACTAAAAGGTCTATATGAGGACGTTTAGTGCCAGGATTAAAAGGATAGATCATGGTTTCACAAAGTGTCCATAGGTTGAGGACCATTTGTGAAAATAAGCCAAAGAAAAAGCAAATGAAAAGAAGTGATATATAGGGACCCAAATATCAATAGTTTCCAAATAGCTGGGGACTTCAATTGTCTCAATAAATGAATTGTTATCCAAAATTTAATAGTTAGTGACTTAAATGCCTCAAAAAATAAATAGAGACCCAAATGCGATATTTCTTAAAAGATGGAGGGCCGAAAGAAATCAGTGGAGGGTTCAATACTGGCGGGAAATCCCATCTATTTTCCCGCCAGATCTGCAAGCCCTAATTTCCCCCCAATCCAATTTCTGTTCCCGAATTCACTCTCTCTTTCTGTATTCTGTGGTTGTAAGCGGAAGAAAAAGTATCTGAGAAATGGATAGTTATGGCGGCGGCGGGTACTTTGTAGACGAGAAATCTGTACGGGTTGAGAATATCTTCCTGGAGTTCTTGAAGACTTTTAGAGTGGCCGAGGTGGGATCTGGGAGGCACGAGCCTTACTATGAGGCGGAGGTGGAAGCGATGAGGCCCAACGAGTCCAATACAATGTTCATAGATTTCTCCCATGTCATGCGCTTCAATGACGTCCTCCAGAAGGCCATCTCCGATGAATTCCATCGATTCGAACCTTATTTGAAGAATGCTTGCAAGAGATTTGTCCTGGAGCTCAAGCCCACCTTCATTACCGATGATAATCCTAACAAAGATATCAATGTTGCCTTCTATAATCTTCCGTTGGTTAAGCGGTAACTGATCATTCATTATTGACTCGCAATTTCTTCTCTTCTTTTTTCTCTCGATTGATTATTTTCGGGCGATTTTTTTCAGATTGAGGGAATTGACTACGGTTGAGATTGGGAAGCTGGTTTCTGTGAGCGGAGTGGTCACTCGCACCAGTGAAGTTCGCCCGGAACTTCTTCAGGGCACTTTCAAGTGTTTGGAATGCGGAAATGTTATTAAGAATGTCGAACAGCAATTCAAGTACACTGAGGTTCATATCATCTCTTTTTTCATGTATAAAACGCTCACTTGCGCATCCTCGTGAATAGTTTTCGTTCAAATATGAAGCCAATCCCCTCTATACTGCAGCCAATAGAAAGAAAAAACGAGTTAACCAAAATGATGAGAATTTAACTTGTAACTTTGAAGCTATATGGCATAGTATCCTGTGGATTTTTAAATAATGGAGAGTAAAATTAATGGACATGAGAGGGAAGACATTTTCTCTAAAGCTCTGTTCTGACTTGGATTTTAGCTAATAAGATACTGTGGAAAACTGTCTTTCTTCTGGTGTACAAACATGATCAAGTTAGATAATTTACATCATATACGTGTGTTTACTTTCCTTTCATTCCATTTCCTTTTCTCAATCCCAAAATAAAAGGAGCCTAAGGTTTGCAGTGGACAGTTTTTAATTCATGCCGTGGTGCATCTGATCTTCGCTTGCAGCCTATTATCTGCATGAATGCAGCATGCCAAAACAGAACACAATGGGCATTGTTAAGGCAAGATAGCAAATTTTCCGATTGGCAGAGGGTTCGAATGCAGGAGACATCCCAGGAGATACCAGCAGGCTCCCTTCCTAGATCACTTGACGTCATTCTACGCCATGATATTGTTGAACAAGCCAGGGCAGGTGACACGTAAGCATCATTCATTTACATATATAACCGTGATCCGTCTGTTTAAGTTTGTTGTAATCTGAAATGTTTATACTCTGTATTGTCATTCTCTCAACAGGGTTGTATTCACTGGTACCGTGGTGGTGATTCCCGACATTTTAGCATTAGCTTCACCAGGGGAGAGAGCTGAGTGTCGGAGAGAAGCATCTCAGCGAAAGAATGCCTCTGCTGGTCAAGAAGGTGTCAAAGGTCTCCGTGCATTGGGTGTGAGAGACCTTTCCTACCGCCTAGCCTTTATAGCCAATTCCATACAGGTTGGTGATCCCTATGTTGTAACTGGGATCAATTTTCGACTTATAAATGTTTATGCCTATACTGATATATGTGCCTCCTTTTCTCCTCATAGATTTGTGATGGTAGAAAATATAATGATATCAGGAAGAGGAGGGATTCTGATGATGATGATTTTCAGCAGTTCACGGTTGGTTTCTTAATGAACCTTGTTTTCTTTCTCCGAGAACAACATGCGATTTTGTGTTTTCGAATAAGTTATTCACATCCATTTGGCACTTTCCCAAAAGTAGGCAAAATAATTCATTCATTGCTAATTCATTACAGTACAGCTTAAACTGTGCCTTTGCTGTACACATTACATGACATTTATGTGTTGATGAACAATACAACTATGGGTGAAATTTCATCATAATGTGGAGGTGCAAAGACTACTCAAACTTGTTTTAATGCTTTCTAATATAATGCTCAAAACTTTTAAGACATTTCCAAACATCAGTAAAAGAACATGAAGTTTAGAGCTGTGAGACAGCATTAAACTTTTGTATGTCTTCCCATTTTATGGTTTGAGTAGATATCTCTTTCCTGAATAACTTGTGCCCTTATTTTGCTTCATTTGATTTGTTTGGCCAGGCCGAAGAGTTGGATGATATCCGACAAATGAGGAATACTCCTGACTTCTTCAACAAAATTGTTGATAGCATAGCCCCAACCATTTTTGGCCACCAAGATATCAAACGAGCAATTCTGCTTATGCTTTTAGGCGGAGTCCATAAATTTACCCATGAAGGAATCAATTTGAGGGGTGATATCAATGTCTGTATTGTGGGCGACCCCAGCTGTGCAAAGTCTCAGTTCCTCAAGTATTGGCACTCTTTTATCTTGAGTCTCCTAACAATATGTTTTATTGACATGCTAATTTCTAATGTTCAATCCATCTTACAGGTATACATCAGGTCTAGTTCCAAGGTCCGTCTACACATCAGGGAAATCTTCATCTGCAGCTGGGCTAACTGCAACAGTGGCCAAAGAACCAGAAACCGGTGAATTTTGTATTGAGGTATGCATTTTGCTGTTCTCTTTCTATTTTGCTTTTTCATGGATTAGGAACTGCTTGTTTTGTATCTTGTTGATGTTTTTGGACGTGAGATGAAAATGTTGGGAAAGGTCATTGACCTATTGAATGTGTTGGTGCTTTATTTTTCAACAAATAAGGTGCAAGAGCTAAATATTAATTTACTTCACCACATCAAAACTCTTGAAAATATATTATGGTTTTTCATGTCCAAGTCACATCATACAGAAAATTGAATGCAACAGGCGTCATTATCTAATCTATGAATTGCACGAAGAAATACATGCTCCTTTCTTGTAAATATATTTTTGCATATTGACAATTCTATTTTAACATGTTCTTCATTATTATAATTCAGTCTCTTTCTAATTCAACAAAACAATTTGATGTTTTGCCTTCTGTTCTATTAGCATTTACTTGTATTGCTCCTAATATGTATATAATTATTGCTCTTAGGCTGGCGCATTAATGCTAGCTGACAATGGCGTCTGTTGTATTGATGAATTTGACAAGATGGACATCAGAGATCAGGTAATAATAGCTTAATTTCTCTTCAACACCAAAAATAGAACGCGGAAGAAAATTTTAAGTAGCACTTTTATGGCGGTAGTTATCAACCTTTTATTTTTTACCAACTTTTGAGGTTGCCATCCACGAAGCAATGGAGCAGCAGACTATAAGCATAACTAAAGCTGGAATACAAGCAACATTGAATGCTCGAACATCAATTTTAGCTGCTGCGAATCCCACTGGTGGACGCTATGATAAGACTAAACCGTTGAAGGTGAGATATATATTATCGATGATATAAGAAGTGAAGTTTCAATACGGAAAGTTTGTAAATTTTCCTCAACAGTTCTGTTATGCTTCTACAGTACAATGTGGCTCTCCCTCCAGCCATACTTTCAAGGTTTGATCTTGTATATGTAATGATTGATGATCCAGACGATCAAACGGATTACCACATTGCTCATCATATTGTTAGAGTTCATCAAAAGCATGAAGATGCACTTGCTCCTGCATTTACAACTGCACAATTGAAGCGATACATGTCATATGCAAAGACTCTGAAACCAAAAGTACGTTTTTTTCCATGCTTTACCCAAAATGCTGTATTTGTAATTGTTATACTTGTTCATCCTTTGTTTGACTGAATGTGGTGTATGCAGCTGAGCCCAGAAGCTAGGGAATTATTGGTGGAATCTTATGTTTCTCTTCGCAGAGGTGACACGGCTCCTGGTAGTAGAGTTGCTTATCGCATGACAGTGAGGCAACTGGAGGCACTAATCAGGCTTTCAGAGGCAGTTGCACGGAGTCATTTAGATACTGAGGTGCTTCATTTGCTCTAGCGTATAAATTATCTCGAAATTACTTTTTCTTGTCTCATCTAATGGTTTAATTTCGATAGGTGCAACCACGCTATGTGCGTCTTGCTGTGAGATTGCTTAAGACATCAATTATCAGGTTTGTTTCTTTAACAATACAATCCCTTGCCATCCTCTATTCAGGTCAAATGATAATTTTTATTATTTAATTTTAATTTCCAGTGTGGAGTCGAGTGATATTGATCTATCAGAGTTTCAAGACGAGTATCAGCGTAGTGATGATGGCATGGCTGATAATGGAGACAGTGTTTCTAGTCAAGCGAAAAATTCAACTAGTGCAGCAACTCAGCAAGCTTCTGAGACCGGAGGTTGGGGGAATTTACTTCCAACACATTTTAAATGCTTTATTAAAAGTGCAACCTTATTTTGTTATCTTATTATGTCGTCCTGGTACAGAAACTTTAGGAGACGCTGGAAGCAGGCAAGGAAAGAAGCTTGTAATTAGTGATGAATATTTTCAGAGGGTTACTCAAGCGCTTGTCATGCGACTCAGGCAGCACGAAGAAACTATAATTCATGAAGGTAAACCATTAGTGTAGTTCGTTTAGCGAGATGATACATTGCATTATACTTTAGCAAACCAGAAGAAAATAGAATTCTCCCATTTTACTCTCCTATCCGGTAATATTGCACTACTTTGAATGATGAATGGTGTGCACATGCATAAAATATTTGTAGGAACTGGCTTGGCTGGAATGAGACAGAGGGATTTGATACAATGGTATGTAAATCAGCAGAATGAGAAAAACAATTATAGCTCCATGGAAGAAGCAGCAGCCGAAGTCAAAAATGTGAAAGCCATTATTGAGGTTACAATCCTAACTGATCAATTTAGTGGCAGTTCTTATCTTTTGTCTAAATATAACATGTCAGCATTAAATAGAAACTTGACTTTTGGCAATAATACAGAGCTTGATAAGAAGGGAAGGCCATCTGATAGTTGTGGATGATGGTAGACAAGCAGCAGAGGAGGCTGAAAACGTGAGATCCTCATCCAGAGATGATAGGATTTTAGCTGTAGCCCCAAATTATGTTGTTGATTGAATTTTGGTGGGCTCTTTTCTTTTTCTTTTTTCGATTTCCTATTGGCTTCTGCTAGTTTCTTTGATGGTTGGAGGGGATAATAGTGTTACTTGTGTTTAAGAAGTAATTTAAACTATTGTCTTGATTTTCAATGCATCGTTTTTGTTTATGATAGAAGATCTTAGTATCAGTACTGTACTTTTATTCATGTATCTCGATGGACAATTTTATATATATTGAATTTATTTAAACTTTTAAGCTGGTATTGTTCAGTAGCTTGGAGGCAATCAAATGAAACTCACTCAGTTCATTGACTTATCAGTTCGTAATGGAATTATTTAAAAAGTTCATAACAAATTAACAAAAACATGACATATAGTACAATATTTTTAAGGGAAAATTGCAGTAGTGGATCCTGACCTTACAATTTTTTGTAGATTTTATTTTAATATTTAAATTGTACCAACTCCAAATTTTAAGAAATTAGCAAGTGGATCATCCATTTGATCGATAATTGATCAAGAAAGTCCACATTTGATTAATTTTGACCAAAGTAAATAATGGTAAAATGATAACTTTGCATTTTCCTCACATTATAAGTAAAAAAATTAAATTAAAAAAATACCAAAATAAAAATAAAACATCATCCTCTTCCGCCCCCAAACTTCGTCTTCTTCCCTAAAGTCACTTTCACCACCTTCGCCTCCACGCCTGCAACTTAATCTTTTGATCTTCTTCGTCTCACAACTCGAAGATGTTGGGAATTTACTTAATCATGTGCAGCGGAAAATAAACAATTTTCAATTCCCACAAAGGATCTACATTGTATTTAGATAGAAACTGTGATAGAAATAATACCTTTGATGATTTCTGCAAACTCCTTTACTTTTNTATTTAATTAATCAAATTAATTAAGTTTGGTCCATGAATTAATTAATCCAATTAATTAATTCGGGCCTATTAATAAGCAACTCAATTAATTAATTATCCAACACTTGTCAATTAATTAATTAGTAAATCTCATTCTTTTGGTTCTCTTTTGTGTGTGACCCATTAGGTTCCCAATCATGATCTCTAACGACGTAAATTATTATTTTGATCCGATCAAAATCGATAAATTAAAACACCTCTTTTAAGTTATCACTAATTCACATTCATCGTCCCAAATTGACATCTAGCATTGTGTGAGGGCAATACATGTGACGGGAAATGTCATGTAGTGTGACAAACCAAACTTGTTCGTTTACCGTGAAACTATAATCCTTTCGTCAATATGATCCGATCAATTATGAGATATGGATATGTGTCAATCTCGTTTATCGATCATATCTTTTATCCTACTGTTAAGTC
>CAIGRB010076268.1:90464-105681 GCA_903798255.1 Fraxinus quadrangulata
TGACCAATGTCTACAAGTTGCTCCGTGCCTCTATATAGCAATAGACCTACAAAATAAAACATCTTCAACACTCAAATCGTGTGAATATTACTATAATAAAACAACTTTGTTGCATATAATATAAAGTGAGAATCTTGCTTTATCAATCATGTTTGTTTCCACTTTAATTTGCTATAACACAATTTTTTTTTTGGTCCTAACTATAGTTTTTAATTTGCAGTGTATATATATGTATATATATATATATATATAGAATTTACATTTAAAAAGAATTCACATTTAAAAAAACAAATTACATAAATGATTCAAAATAAAACAAGTGTGAGTTTAGTTGAACCAGTAACTACACACTTACGGGTAAACTACTGGTAAGATGATAATAGAATGCCTTTAAAGGTTAAAATGTCATGTTTTAAAGAAGAAAAATTGCTGGAAAAGAATGAAAAATGAGGTAAATTGATTAATGAACTAATTAAAATTCAAATGTCTAATAGGTATAAGAATCCCGGGATTCAGCCTAACAATCATGTAAAAAAGAGATAAAAAGTTGAAGAAAGACTGAGTTTACATCTCAAAACTCGTCGTTCTACATCACACTTAAAACAATTTTAAGGGATAGAAAAATTAGTGATGTTGGAAGGCACAAGATATTCCAAAAAATATTTCAGTTCAAAACTTGGCAGGGACTTGTTCACTTCGATGTCTTGTTGTGCAGATGAGAAACCTGGGGAATAAGCTCCTGCAAATGAAAGTTAAGAGGGGAACACAAAAGTTAAGAAGAAAAGCAGATTTAATTTCTCATCCATGTGAACTGTAGAGCGAAAAGTTAAGAACACAAGGCAATGTTACCTCTGAATAGCGGATCTGATCATGCCGTGAATTTGAAGTTTTCACAATAGTCTCCCATGTGTTATCATTGGCTATACCCTTTTGAGCCTGTTTCTTGGGGTGATATTGGCTGGAATGTGAAAATGGATTTGGCAAAGAAATAGAGGGCAGGGTTCGCCAAAGCCAAGATTCAGAGGGTGACTTTGGTAAAGGTGGGGGTAAAGGTGACTTCATGGATGGAGAATCAAAATCTCTCTGATTGTCTTGTTCTACGTTTTGTTTATTATTCACACCAGAGTTTGCATCAGAATGCACTTTTGAACAATCAACTAATGCGCATTCTTGATCAAAACTTAGATTTGGTAGAACCATATCAGTTATTCCAGACAATTTAGGACTCCGGCTTTTCCCTTCCACAAAAATATCCAGGGAAGATGCGTCCATATCAGAAGATTTAACAGGACCATTTTCTTCAGTTCGTCTGCTGTCATTCGAGGACTTCAGATTCTTATCAGAGAAATCAAAAATCTTATCTTCTTTTGAACAATCTTTTTCAGTCACAGCATCTATATACAAAGTTTTTTCAACAGCATCACCTGGAGAACATGATACTTTTCTTTGCTTGTGATTCCTTGATACATCTTGCAAGGCCTTGCACAACTTGCGAGATGAAGCAATCTTATTAGCATTGCGTCCATGAAAGTAAGATTTCGATGCTTCATTTCGGTAGGGAGAATTGGGGTGACTTTTGCGCAATTTAGGGACCAGGCTCTTCCCTCCCACAGAAACATTCAGGGACGATATATCTTGATCGAAAGATTTAACTGCTTCAGTTTCTTCAGTTTGTCTGCATTCATCCATGGACTTCAAATTCTTACAAGAGAAATCAACAATTTTCTCATCTTTTGAACAATCTGTATTAGTTGGACCATCCACATACAATGTCTTCTCAACGGCAACATCTGGAGAACCTAATCCCTGTTTATGTATTTGATTTCTAGATACATCTCGCATGGGCTTACACATTTTGGGTGATGAAGCAATCTTATTTACATTATGATTCTCAATTTCTTTAGGTACACCAAGAAACCTTGCACCTTCATGAAATGGAGACTTTGGTGCTTCATTTCGGTAGGGAGATATGGGACCACTTCTGCACTGCCTTAAGGAAGACACCCCAGGTTTAAAAGAGTCACTGGAGTAAGAAAACTGATTGGAATCACTCCATAGCTTGTTTCCAATTTCTAGCAGGTCCCGAGATAGTACTCCGGAATGAAATTTTTTCTTATAAATTGCATTATACACATTCTGCATGGATTAGAAATATCAATGATCATTGACAATATCTGCTTTCAGAAATATAGAAATGGCAATAGAATTTTAAGTTACCTTGTCGACAGGTCCACTGTGCCCATTTCTGGTCAGTCTCCTAACATCACCTGCTGGAGGCATTGGAGCATGGTTTTTTGATTTCATTCCAGGCAATGGATTTAAAAGGCGCAAAGAATTCTTCACACAAAACCGAGGGAGTATCCCCCAGATTTTTCCTGATTTTTTAACTGGAGCAGTAATTTCCGAATCATCACCTTCACTTTCCACATTCTCCGTATACTGAATGTAATGTGACATAACGTTAGAACCATATTGCTCAAGTAAAGGCTTCCGTTCCCCAGAGACAACCTTTTTAACTGGCTTTGGGTGTTCAATGACTGCCGTTTGCTTCTTCGCAACATATTGAGGTGTCTCCAACACAACAGCCTTGGCTGCCGGTAAGAATCTGCTCATCATAAAATCTTTAGTTTGCATGTCGACAGAGAACGTTCCTGATGGTTTTACTCCCGAACCCTGATATCCACTCAGTCCACTTACACTGTAGTTCAAGGACCAAGATTCTGTTAGTGACAACTTATCAAGTGCATCAGAATATGCATCGTCTCCACTTTCTGTATCGGAATCCTCTCTAGAATTTAGACTCTCATGCAATTTCTCAATCAGACTGGCATGATCGTTGAACGGAAATGCTTCAATTTGGGTCCTGTTAATATTCGGATCATTCGATCTTTCCCCTGAATTGTATCTCGGGAAACCAGATACTCTCCCAGAAAGGAGCTTTGGACTTTCACCTGAATTATATCTGATCACACCTGATACCCTTCCCGGAGGAAGCCTTGGTGTATTTGAAGGTTCCTCTGGAGGGTGAATCGGACCCTCCTTTTCTCCCTTAGGCCTTCCAGGGATTTTTTCCCAGTGAAATGGAACTGCAGCTGGTTTTGTCACTTCCCCAAATTCACAATCTGATTTGCACACAGGTAGAGAATTTTGTCGATTAGGGGTTGACTTTCCTGTCGAGTTCTTGTTTACTACTCCCTCTGAAGAGCGCGTAGGTGAGGAAAATCTCCTTACAGATAAAAGTGGCGCGTTGAAATCTAGTTGTTTTTTTGCCATAAGTTCTCTCGGCTATCACCAATCCTTTTGCATCCCTATGCCTCAAAGCTCAACAAACTACAAAATATTTATAAGTGATTGTCACTTAATCATAATACGAAAACAGAGAGCATGGGAAAAGATTACAAAATAAGGATCACTTAATGTACATCAAATACCTTTAACCAGTCCCAAACTTTTTCAGGAAAAGAATTTTCTTACAACCAAAACAAAGGACAAAATAATAAAGGTTAATTATATTTAGCCTTTCTTGGATTTTCTACAATAACCATCTCAACCATTCATCTATGCAAACAGGTACAAGAAAAATGCAGCCAATAATTGTACAAAACCTTTAACTTCAACAATAATGAAGGCCAAATATAGACACAAAATTTACAACTCTGACATTTTTTCATCAACTAAACCCAACCTCATAAATACAGTATACAGTAATAAAATTATCAGTTAGCCCTTCCTGAAATGAACTTCCTTGAATTTATTTCTGCTGCTTATTTAGATAAAAACTTCGAAAATTAGAAAAAATAAAGCAACGAGGGAAAAAAGATCTTGCTGCTTGGTTTCTTGATTATTGCCCTTTGATTCCCAGAAATTATTTCTATTACCCAACAAAATTAAATAAGAAAAAACTATCAGAAAACACAACGTTAAATGCCATAATAGATATTCAAGAATTAAGTAATGCCCCGAATTGATAGAAATCAAATCAAGAACAGGGTTTAAAATAAAAATCAAGAAAAGCCTCAAACTGCAGAGGTTCAAGAAACACAATCTTACCACACATACAAAGATGAACTTAAGCTGGGCTGTAGTGTACACGAAACAAGAATGCAAATGAATCATCAGAACTCTTAAAACACAAACCGAGCCCAGATATTTTTCTTACCTCATAGCGAGAAAGAGCAATATTGGGTTGTGGGCCCGAGACTGTATGGCCGTGAGTTTTGGCAAGAAATGAGGAAAGAAAGAGTAAACAGAAAGTAAAGAGAGATTTTTTAAAAAAGGACACAATGGGAGTGCTTGCTTGTGCTTTTCAAGTGATGAGTATTAGTGATTAGTGAGAGAATGTGAGTGCATGTGGATATGGGGTAGTGGTGGGGGCTGTGAAGAATGGCTTCATTCATTTGTCTGGGGGATAGAGGGGACAACGGTCACGGATGAACCGTTGGGTATGACGATAGTTGAATCCAACCACCTTATTTTTCCCATTTAATAATCATTAATTAAGGATAAGAAGTTAAGTTACTCTTCTTAAAAAGATTGATTTTTTAAAATAAAATCAGAAAACTTAGCCTTGTTTGGTTTAGTTAAAAATCAAAATTTTAATATATTTTAATAAAAGTTAATTAAATGTGTCAGTAATTAAAAATGAATTTGAAGAAAAATGAAGACTAAATAGTGGCTTAATATGGTATCAAAATTCCAAACTTTGAATGAGCATTAAATTTTTGCAAAGCTAAATGAATATTTGGATTTCAAACACGCCACAATTTTGTGAAAACATGTGGGGAGTAAAATTTCACCTCCTTCAAGCCTAACAACAATCAAAATATACAAAGGCTTTGATTATTCAAGTTAACAAGTTTGATATTTTTAGATGGAACTTAATATGAAAATTACAATCCTCAAAACTAGTTAACCAAATATGTGGAGGGATCGAGTCAGCCTATCATTATAGATAGTTATTTCGGATCTAAATAGTGTTAAATTGTGAAACCTAAATATTGTCGGTCCGTGGAGCTAGTACTTGGATCGACCTCCATGGTGAGCTCGGCGTGGATTGGAAGGGGTCGGACCAAGATTTCGTTAAGGATAGTTTAGAAATTTGTATTTTTGTAAATTTCATCTTTATAATTTGAGTCATTGTAAACCTCGATTTTGCTCTAATGTGACTTATAAATAGAAAGCAGTCGTTATACTTTTACATTACCATCATAAAAGAGAGAACGGGATTAGAGAAGATATGTGTACGATTTTCTCTTGTAAACTTTTTTTTTCTCTTGTAAACTTTTTTTTTTTTTATTATAGTGAATTACTACAGTGGCGAAAAGGGATATAATCTCACGTTGAGATGAATATCTATAAACCTCACATATCTTTATTTTTTATTTTTTATTAATTGCTCCCGATAAAATAGAATTATAATTTTTAATTCTCAACAACCAATCAAGCTTACCACCTGTGTTGAGGCTCACACTTTTCCGTAGTTGTATTGAAACGTGTAACCAGTGACTAGAACTATTCAATTCTAAAAGTTAGGGCAATCGTTAGACCTTTATGCGAAGAGAGTACTCGAAGATGTAATGACATTACGCAATCCACGTGGATTAGGCCTATTTGACCTGGACTGTGGAAAACGATCGAAAAAGATATAGGCAGCAATCTATTTCCTAGTGTTACGAGCCAAAAAGCAAAGAAAAATGTTATTTAAAGTAAAGACTATCGATAGTCATCCTATGTGACATCTCACATTAATATATTAAATAACAAATTATCGTGTATATGCTACATAAGACGACTATCGATATTTTTCACAATCAATAATATTACTCAAAAGCAATTGTAGACTTAAATTATGCAGAATTGTCTTATTTATTGACTGCAAAAAGGAAGACCCTTTTTTCTCATTTGTTTTTTTATAAAATAATTAATCTCCAGGAAGGATCAGTTTGACATACTTTTAAAATTAAAAGCTATTTTTAGATTAAAAAGTTACTTTTAAATATATATAAAAAAAGAAATTCGAAAGATTTTGCAAGATTTAGAGAAAATTGACTTAAGATAACTTACCTAAAAAATTGAATAATATTATTTAGCACTCGTGATGGAGCCACACATAATATGTTTAAATAAATGAATCATGTGACATTACATTTAAATAAATTTAATGTCTACAGTTGTCACATAAACTGATGTTTATACTATTAACGATGAGTGGCATTACATAAACAAATTCTTACAAGAAGTAAAAATGAAAGTGGAAACATCACGAGCCGACCTCTTTATGTTTCATAAAAGTGAAGAAATGGTTAATCAAGAGTGTCTGTTTCCACACAACATTAAATGCGAGCATTGTCTTTTGTCCGCCAATGTTGACTACATAAATCAAGAATACCTTTATTAGTTGAGGCCAAAATACTAGGGTCCTACTTAGGATTCGACACTGCTTATGCTAAAGACAATTTTATCGTATTTAATCAAAGGATCGCATCTTGCCTAACATGTTACCCCGAAGAAAAAGGTCCCTAATATCATGGTGTCTTTATCAATCAACTATTTTATATTTTTAAATTGAATGAAATTGTTTATTTGTGTCATATTTTGAACAATCAGGCTACTTGTACATTTAGGGTGGAGGACTTGCATTTTCTTATTATGTGCACCCCGGATGTTGACACCCCGATGCACAAGTAGCATTATTGTATTTTGAATAGGTGCCTTCACTTCATCTAACAAGTAATAGCATAACATTTTTACAAATTTGAACGAGACATGTACGATTAAGGTCCTTTTCATAGCTCTAAGAGGATTCACTTCTATTTATCTAAATTTTGATCTTCGATGTTGTTATAATTCTTGTGAGAATATGTGATTTGTGTGTTGAGATAATTCATTGAAAATATAAACAAATAAAAGTTGACACAAAATAATGGAGGATAAAGTTAGAAATGGCTAACCTCGTAAAGTTGCAACAAATGTTGTCCTATATCTTGTGATCTTCCCTTCGTTCGAGTTCTATTGACACTATACAACTCCAAAATAAAATTCTTGTAGTTCACAATCAATTATCCTTCGATTAGCACGATCGTAGAGAGAGAATGAGTATATGTCAAGATGCCAAAAATATAAAATACAGTGAATCATTTTTATGAGACATGAAAATGACCATCCTTTTATAATGAGAATTTTCAACCCTCATTGAAGATTTTTTTGTCATTTAGGTATGATTTTAATTCTCAAATAAAAAAAGGTTGAATCTGTATTAAATCTAAAAATTGAAAACAAAGACCAAAACAGAAAAAGAAATAAAACCAAATTAATTTTGAATGCATAAAACTTTTAGCTTCTTACAACAGACGTGTCCTCAAGGTTTGGATATTTAAAATAATATATATAGTAGCAACATAATACTTTACATTAAGTGTAGGTGGTGTATGTGTCTTCAGGACATAAACCTCACTTAGTTTGTGTTTAGTATAAATTTTTAGTATGTGACCAAATTTTTTTTCCACCGTTTATATGAAGTTCTTAACAATTACAATATTCAATATATAACATGAACCTAGGTCAGCTTCACTTATTATATTTTCAAGTGCTCCAAAACTTATCAACATAGCATTAACTATTCTATTCTTTCATTTTAGCAATCCCATTGGACTATGGTGAATAAGTTCACTTATATCACTGGCCGATCCAGCACCAGGTGGCCGCGCGTGCTGGATCCGCCAAGAACGATTTTTTTTTTTTAAACAATGAATAAACTTTTTAGATTATATACCTGATAATTTGTTTTATTTTTAAACATTTCTTGTAGCTCTGGTTAGAGCTTATATATTCATATGTTCAATTTGAACAAAATAATTGTTATATTTAAATTTTAGACCTTATTTGATTCCATTTTTTTTCGAAATACATTTTTCTATTTTCTTTCAATAGCACATTTTTCAATAAAATAATATTGCATACAAATTCAAAACTTTTTTATTTTTTTAATCACATATTCACCATCAAATCACTATTTCAAAATGCATTTTTTTTTTTTGCAAAAATTGGCATCAAACGAAACACTTAATATTTTATTGTTGGCAGCGGTCGACAATCCACGGCCGCCGTGCTGACTCAAAATCCTGGGTCCGCCACTGACTTATATATCATACCATTACTTTCACTGTTTCACAAATAACCTTAGGTTCATTATAATTATACAATTCTCCTCTCTCATATCTCAAATTTTTGTCTCTCCTTAATTGATTTTCAATCACTTAATAGATTTTGAACTTATCAAAGATTTCATCTCTAGTCTTCAATAAAGAGAGATAAAATGCTTAAGAGCATAAATCTATAAATGTTACAAAATACTTGTTACAAACTTCTGTTGGTGACTTATTTGAATCACAAACAACACTGAATAAACTCTAAGAGACTTGTATTCATTTTCACTGCTTTACAGGCTTCTCTATTATCCACTTGGACATTGGAATCAAGTTTAGATCCGTTAATTTCTTAATCTTCCTTTTACCAAACGACACTATGAATAAACTCTAATAGACTTGTATTCATTTCCACTGCTTTATAGGCTTCTTAGTTTATTTGTTTTGTACACAAATTTCACACGTACTATTATCCACTTGGAATCAAGTTTAGATCAATTAATTTCTTAGTCTTCCTTTTACCAACTTACCCAAATATTTAAGGGCAACTTACAAAAATTCCCTTAAAATTAATGATTTTTGAAAAATCATATATATAGTATTTTGAAAGTAAAAAATATTGTGTAAATTAAGTGTCATTTTTTTTATTAAAAAGTGAAACAATACACGATGTCATTTTTTTGTCACATTTTTATATAAAAAAAAAAAGTGACGCAATGTCACATTTTAAGTTAAACGTCATTTTTTTAAAATTAAAAAGTCATGTTTGTCATTTAAAAATTGACAGAAAATAATAATAAAAGAAAAGAAATAAAAAATGTTGTGTAAAATTAATTGACGCAATGTCACTTTTTTAAGTTAAGTGTCGTTTTTTTCATTAAAAAATAAAAATGTGATATTTGTTACTAAAAAAAGTGACAAATTTCAAGTAAGTGATAGGAATTTTTTTTTTTTTTTTTTAAGTGATAACTACTAAAAAAAGTGATAAAAATTCAAAAAAAGTGACAAAGGCTAAAAAATGACAAAAATTCAAAAAAGTGGAAAAAAAAGTGACACACAATCTACCTACTTGAGAAAATTATCAAGAATACTTATCAGATTACAATAGCTCCAATTAAACATAGTCTACCCACTAAATATTAAACATGACTTTTAGAGTTCATCTTCACTTTTTTATTAAAAAGTGACAGAAACTAAAAAATTAAAAGTAACAAATAATAAAAAATAAAAGCAACATAAAATAAAATAAAAAAGTAACAAATATTCAAAAAGGCAGAAATCCAAAAAAATGACGAACACTAAAAAAGTAACAAAAATTTAGGAAAGTGACAAAATACTAAAAAATGTGTCACTTTTTTATGGTCGAATTTAAGTATTAACGTGATCAAATTAGCTCCAATTCAACACTAAAATTTTAAAAAAGTGATAGAAATTCTGCATGGCAAGCAAATAAACTCTATATTTAAATGTACATTCTAATAAATAACCACATTGCAGTATTTATCTTCAAAACTATAGTGCAGAAAATAGTACATGAAGAATGATTTGTAATCAATTCTATATATCATGACCGAAGAAATAAAGAAAGATCACCTAAGAGAATCTTCATAGCATTTCATAAACAAAAATCCACATAGAATTTTACAAAAAAACAAAACTTCACTGTCAAACCTCACAAAGTATTTATAATTGTGTCGAAAAAGTGTTAAATTCCAATTTTAAGCCACCGTATACTTGGTCAATGGAAAAATATAGTAAAAATTCCTATTGACATCACATTGATTGAAAAATAACAAAATTCACAAATGAAAAGAACCTCATTATATCCTAAACAAAATGCCACAAGCCGAATTGCATATTTAAAATCCTCAGTTATATCTCTAATTTTTGTTATTCCTTCTCAGCTTATGCTAACAGATACCAATAGAGCTTCACAATCATTTGAAACCTTTAAAATGTCAAAATAAAAATAAAATAAAATAGAGAAATGTAACAAAACTCGAATCGAATACTAATATTTCAAGAGAAAAAGAAAAGGATGGATTGGATTGGATCAACAACTCTTACCGTTAACAGTGCGAAAGTGAAAACTTGAAGAAAAAGTCCACAGAGGGAGAAATAGCTAACAATTGGAAACACCAAGCTGCCATGGAATGATTCACTGGTTGGCGATGGGATTTTCGCCCCTTTTTTTTCATATGAAGAAACTTGAGTCGTGGATTTTGTGGCGATTTCGAGATTTTGTCTTTAATTAGTAGTGGGCATTGTGTTGTTTTGGGGTTTTGAGGGGATTTGGATTGGGCATATTAATTACGGGATTACACATTTTAATTAGTTTTAATAATATTATTATTCTAATTTCTAATTTTTTTTCTTTTTAGGGGTATTGAGCCTAATTTTCCCATGAGAAAATTATCTATCTCCCTACATTTCAATTTTTAAGTTCAAAAATCAAGTGACAACAAAATTTTATTAGAAATCAGGTATATATAATACACCATTACCAACCACCACAATCCACTCCTATCCCATCATCCACCCAATACCCACTATATTCCAATTTAATTTTAACAAGATAAAGGAAAGACAATACTTACCCCCATCCATCAAATCACCACAACCCATCTCTCTCTCTCTCTCTCTCTCTCTATATATATATATATATGTGTGTGTGTGTGTCCCCGTTTGATGCATATTCTTTCAAAACTCATTTTCAATCACACATTTTTCAATAAAATAATATTTTTCTTCATATCAATAACTTTTTCTTATTTTTTAACTATATATTTCTCATTATATCACTACTTAAAATATATTTTTCCTCAATAATATTCATCAAACACACCCTATATACAACAAATATCTCATACACTTTTTCCTCATATGTTGTAATTTTTTCTTGTTTGTAATGAAATTTAAGCAAACCTCACATCGGCAGCAATTGTTCGTGATTCCAACTTTGGCAGACTTTGTCGAGGACTAATTTGTTGATTCTAACTTTAGATTGATCTATTGTGAGGAGATTAATGGTCAGTTGCGGAAATCCTTTTAGATGTATATGGGTTGTAACTGGTGGTGGCATTGGTCCGGTGGAAGATTTCATAGATTACCTATATCTCTACTTCTTATATAGTTGATGAGAAATGGATAAAAAGGGGTGAACTTCTGCAATGAGCTTTGGCCTTGATGTGCTTCGAAATTATTGATTTGTTTGAGGTGGTGGCATAGGCAGAGACTGTGATAGTAGTGGCGTCGACCACCATTTTTTGTTTGTTATGGTGGCTGTAAATAGATAGAGACGGTGCCATGGTCGATTTGTTGAAGGTGTTGGTGGAAGTGATGGTGTTGGTGATTGTTGTTGTGGATTTAAGGTGAATGTATTATTTATGATCGTGGGTGGTTTGAATTGAAGGTGGTACTGGTGGTGC
This sequence comes from Fraxinus quadrangulata, assembly GCA_903798255.1. Classification (NCBI taxonomy): domain Eukaryota; kingdom Viridiplantae; phylum Streptophyta; class Magnoliopsida; order Lamiales; family Oleaceae; genus Fraxinus; species Fraxinus quadrangulata. Next base: position 102,037 of record CAIGRB010076268.1, read on the forward strand.
ATTGGAGGTGATGGTTGTAGTAACTCGTGGTAGATTGTAGTCAAGTATGCGGTGTTGCAGATTTGTTTGTGGTGACCAAGTATGTGTTTATTGCGACTAGTTGTGATTAATTATGTGTTAATTATGACCGATTGTGATCGACTATGTGCTAGTGGTGGTGGTTGGTGTTTGTTGAAGATGTTGGTGGAAGTGATGGTGATGGTGATTGTTGTTGTGGATTTTGAGGTAAAGGTAAACTTGAGTTAAAAGTGGTAGTGGTAGTGATAGTGTGCATTGGAGTGGTGGTGTGAGTGGTCGTGGATAGTTGTGTTGGTCTTTGGTGTGTGTAGATTTGTTTGAGGTGATTCTTTGTGATCAAGTATGTGTTTATTGTGATTGGGTATGACCAATTTTGTCTTCATTATGACTGTTTATCACCAGATTAACAGTTAGTCACAAATTGGACTGCTTTGGTCATAGAAGGTCATACTAAGGGTGTGTTTGATGAATATTATTAAAGAATGAATGTATTTTAAATAGTGATATGATGTGAAATATGTGGTTAAAAAGTAAGGAAAAATTATTGATATGAAGGAAAATATTATTTTACTCAAAAGTATATAATTGAAAATAAGTTTTGAAATAATGTATAGCAAACAGGGACTAAATACAAATTTAATCACAATTAGTCATAGATAACACATGTGAGTGACTTATTTATATACAGTCACAAATTAGATTGACTTGATTGCGGACGATCTTGTCACAATTAGTCACATATAACACAGTAGTCACAAATCTCGTCAACTACAATACAACACTACTGTCACCACATAGTACTCAAAACGTTGATACCAACTCACCACCCCCATTAAACAGATCAACTCTGATGCACTTTTAACACCTGCAATTCACCATCACCGCCACCACGCAGATCTATTTTCTAAACATACTGCCACTACCCATTATAAAATTATTTGTGTCTGTAAATGTGTATAGAGAGAACATTTTTAATATTTGAAGTTTTCTATAGTGAGGTAGGGTGGGGATTGGGTCTATCAGGGTGGGGTGTTGAGAGATTTTCTAAAGATTTCTGGAATGGCTTGGGATGGGAATTAGCGCTTATTTGGTATACATTCTTTCAAAACGCAATTTCAACCACACATTTTTCAATAAAATAATATTTTACATCATATCAATAACATTTCCTTACTTTTTAACTATATATTTTCCATCATAACACTATTTAAAATACATTTTCTTAATAATATCCATCTAACACATCCTTAGTATGTAAATTGACATAGAGAGATGGAGAAAATAAATGCATATTATATTATATTATAATTATATATTTAATAATTTGATTTATCACCAGATTTATAAAATATTTTAGGGAGTTTGTTAGTTTTGAAATGTGAGTCTTATATGTATGAGTTATGTATTATTCCCGTATTTAATTCCATAAACTACTAGATTTAACATTAAGAACCATAGAAGAATTTTGATAAAGATCAACACTAATAGTCAATTTAAAAATCCATCACTAATATAACATTTTCCAAGAAATATCCTCTTTTTTTTTTTTTTTGGTTAATACAACCTTATTTGATTCCGTTACATATTTAAAACTTTGTTGAACAAGAAATGATCCATTACTAAATTTCTTGTGACTTCAGGAATATGTCGAACTCGATTTAAATCAAAGTCCTCCTAGAATTCATTTTGAGCTCAATTTTTCCAATTCTCAATAAAAGAGCAATAGTGTTATTTCCCAAAGTTACGCTTCCTCCAATTGAAGTCTCTAAAGATTTAAACAAGCTTTTATCGACATGAACATTTGCCTTGAGATCTAACTGCCATTCATTATATTTAAATAAGTAAATTTGACTAAATATTGATAATTCACACCTAGTAGAAGGTTCATCATCATCCAACTTGTTCACTTGATACTTTTAAAATTTGGGCTTTGGTTTGTTCTCATTTGTCTTCCTAAAGTATAGTCTCGTTCTCGGGCAATATGATTGATCCTCCCAAACACAACTCGTCACCCCGGCTAGATACTTTTCTATGTAGTTCTTTTATATCGAAGAATTAAATACTTGGTTTAAAGTCATAACTCCTTGCTTATATCTAAGACCTTTAGTAAGGTCCAACCAATAGGGTAAACATTAATCTTTAAATCATGACACATTATAGGCTTTTCTAAGAACTTGAAATTTTTATCTTCCATGTCGTAACAAATCTTGAAACTCGAGAATTTGTTTATTTATAGGTTTTTCATCTATCATAACATAGAGGTTGATGCATTAAACCTATCTACACTAACATCAACTACTACATATTATGTCTCTAAATTTTTTCAATGTTTTTAAGCACTAGGGATATTTTGATGTGTCATAAAGTCTGAGAAACAGTGCTCAGAATTCGATTATAGCACTAGTTGTGTCTTCACTGGATGCCATTATTACACTAGGATTTACCAAGGTAAAGAAATAATTGTAAACATATAAATTTGTCTATATATACCAAACAACATTGACATATCACAATTAAATGGGCTATTATATGTACAAAATTGTACAACCCTGCCATGTGAATTCGAGCTATATATTATGCTGAATTAAAGAATCCAAACAAAAAGCTGTAAAGACAGAGAGATCTATATTTGTAAAATTGCAGTCAAGAAACTAAATCCTTGGGATGTGATTATATAATTAATCATTTTGATCAAATATACCCTTTATCCATGCAATATTGTCTAATACTTGCAACTATTAATCACGATTATACATGGATAATGCTATTCATCTAAAGTCTAAATGATGACTGATTTATGTGGCAGTAGGGTCATTGTCACATTGGATACATAAAATCGATAATCATCTAAACTTTATATGAACTAGTCATAGTTGAACATGCGATGCACGTTTTTTTAAAATGATTATAGATGCTATAAAAATAATATTGTAAGATGTAAGAATATAAAAAATAATTGATACAAATTGTTTATGTGGAATGAATTTTTGATTCAAATGAAATAAAAATCAATTTGTGAAAATAATTTAAATAATTGAATAAATCAATTAGAATGGTCTCTCCATTTACTCTTTTGATCTGAATTGAATATCCAAAGAATGCATCTTTTTTCATATTCGCTTAATATGAATTGAAATTATTTATTATAAATACGCATTATGTCCCCCCATTTACCTTTTTCATATCTTAAAATTCACTAAATAAATCAACTGGAAGAAAACTCTAAAAATATTCATATTTTGTTCTAGGAAAAATTTAAGGAATTTAATTTCTTATCCAATCAAACGGAATGAATCTGTTAAATGTACATGATCATAACTAAATAATTAACAAAATAATTCATGATAATATTATTCAAATGATTAAATAAATCAAATACATATTGAATAACGAAAAGGCAATGAATTTGTCAAATATGGTTAAAAAAATTAAATGCATACTAAAAATGAAAAGCAAATGAATGTGTCAAATGTATATTAATCATAACTAAATAGTTGACAAAATAATTAATGACAAATGGTTCAAATGATTAATAAATTAAATATATATTGAAAATGAAAAGTATGATATTATTGAAATAATTAATACACATTGAAAAACGAAAAGTAAGATATTATGGAAATAATT
>CAIGRB010076273.1:35938-49245 GCA_903798255.1 Fraxinus quadrangulata
GTTTGTTGGAGTTATATTCCACATTGTATCTTCACACATGATTATTCAACAACATTTTGAGAGTTAAAGAGCTTAGATTTCAATTAAGAGAATTGTGATCTTGATATTGTAAACACAATTACTATTTATTTTAATGGATTTTTCTCATCTGCCCGTGGTTTTTTCCCATTTTGGGTTTCCACGTAAATTTTGGTGATTATTTTCTTCTTGTTTATTTCATTATCGTCATTATCTTGCGATCTAAAATTCATAACATATATACTTTTATTGAAAAAAAAAAGACAATTTTATTTTACATATATTGTGTTCTAGATTAAAACTTAAGGGTTCTAAAAATCATTTGTGATTGCTGCACATGTGATTTGATCGTTCTATCCTAAGAGTATTGTCCAAAGAGGTTGCAACAATTAGCGGTGAACGATTTCACTTAAAGACATCGTGTTGTCACAAGTCTAGATCGATAACTTTTCTTTTTCTGCATTCTATTGTTCTGCAATAGTTCCTGCAACTAATTTTTCTCCAACACTCTAAAATGAAATTTTTATAAGTAGTTTTCGTATATGATGTGGATACTCGTATTCCTAATTATTATGAAAAATGTGAGTTGTTTGATAAAAAAATTTAATAGATGGTAAATGAAGTTACGATTTTATTTCAAAACTCTTAAAGTGGTTGATGTCATTGAATCGAAAAATTCTGTTCCCATAATTTCCTGATAAACATACTGATAAGGAAATAGAAGATTTATCTAGTTGAGAGCATAAGGATTTTATGTGCAAAAATTATATTTTGAATTGTTTGTCTTTATATTTATATGTTGTTTACTAAACTTGTAAATCTACAAAGGAATTATGAAATTCGTTAGAAAATAAGTATGCTAATGAAGAAGCTGAAACTTAGATATATGTTGTGGGAAAATTTCTTGATTTTAAAATGGATGATATTAGGACTGTGTTAGTCAAGTTAAAGAACTACAAATTGAAATTCAAGAAATTACTGTTAAAGGGCATAAAATGTGTGAGGATTTTCAAGTGTGTGCTATTATTGAAAAAATGTCCCCTTCTTAAAAATAATATAAATAAAGTTTGAAGTATAAGAGAAATGAAATGTCTTTAGAGGATGCGATCATCAAATTTAAAATTGAGGAAGATAATAGGATGGTAGAACGTAAGGAGAGACCAAATTTGGGTGCAACCTAATCTTATTAAAGGAAATTCTGGTGGTAAGATTTTGTTGGGAATTTTATAAAGAGTAAGAACTTTAAGGACAGAAACAAGGAAAAGAACTTAGGGAAGAACAATCGGTCTAAACCCCATTTTAAAAATAAAACTATTGGTGATTGTTTTGTTTGTGAGAACAAAGTCATTTCGTAAAGGATTGCAGAAATAAGAAAGGAAAATTAAGCTGTGAAAATCAGACACTTGTAGTAGAGGCTGGGAGCTTCTCTATGATGGTTAAAAGAATTTAATCTAATAAGCGACGTTACAAATTGATGGGTAAATTCCGGAGCTACCAATAATGTGTTGTACGAGAGGTGGATTTTCTTCATTCACTCATATTAGTGATGGAGAATGTGTGTTCATGAGGAATGCTTCTTCCTTCAAGTCTATCGAATTTGTTCATGGTCAGTAGGGACTTTTGTTCAAAGGCTATCAACTTTGTATTCACCTATCTTCGCTACGAGAATATTTAATTCAAGAACTACATGCTGAAGGACTAAGCTCCTCATTGATCAAGATAAAACAATTAGCTTAGTAGAGGTGCGATTCTTTTGGCCTCAACTCAAGCGGGAACGTTGGTGAATTTGTTCAAAGCTGCCCTACATGTCAACAGGCTAAAGGCCAAAATACACTCCTTCACCTAGTTTAGAGACTTTTTGACAGATTTGACCATGGAATTTGTTCTTGGACTCCCCTGAACTCAACGTGGATACGATTCGATTTTTGTCATAGTTGATCGGTTGTCAAAGATAGTTCACTTTATTCCCTACAAGTAGAAGTTAATGTCTCTCACGTAGATTATTTACTTTTCAAAGAGGTTGTTTATCTTCATGGTATTCTTAATTCTATTACTTTCTATAGAATTGTCATTTTTCGATGACACTTTGGAATAAATTTGATACTTCCTTTAGATATAGCAATACTAGTCATTCACAAGCTGATGGCCAAATTGAAGTAGCTAATCACACAATTGGTAACATGATTCGATGTGTTTATGGTGATAAGCATAAACAGTGGAGGTGCAACTTTACCACAAATTGAATTTGCTTTCAATAATATGTCTAACTGTTCAACTAAAAGAGTGCATGCAAGCGCCTCGACACCAGGGGCGGATCCAACACCTGACGAGCCCCGCGGCCACCCGTGCTGGATTCGTCGGAACAAATTTAGATGTTATACCTGGTAATTTGTTTTAGTTTCAAACATTTCTTATAACTCAACTGGTTAGAGTCTTATATTCATATAGGAAGTCTTGGTTTTGATTCCCTTTCCACAACTTTTATTGTGAAGGATTTTTAATTCTTTAATTTTTACCAAAATTAAATAGGATAAGGAAAGGAGAATCGAAACCTTGACCTCTCCTTAGGTAATTGAGAACTTGACCTGAATTTGAAGTTAAACTAACCAGAATAATATATATTACATTTTAGCGGGTTTAATTCTAAAAATTTGATTATGTACTCTTCCTTTGAATTATACAAAATTTGGCCACAATATCATTTGGTGAATATTGCTATTTCTTACAACAAAATTATATATGTTCAATTTGAACAAAATAATTGTTATATTTAAATTTTAGACATAGTTTGATTCTTTTTTTTTTTAATATATTTTTCTTTCTTCTTTGAACTGCACATATTTCAATAAAATAATATTACATTCAAATTCAAAACTTTTGCTTATTTTTAACTACATATTTTCCATCAAATCACTATTCCAAAATACACGTTTTGCAAATAAAAAAAAATGGACATCAAATGGAACTCTTAATATTTTATTGCTAACAAAGGTTGACGATCCACGGCCTCTCGTGCTGACTCAAAATCCTGGGTCCATCATTGCTCGACACCCTATATATTTAATTCAATTCACCCAATAATTTTAATTACAAAAAGAGTTTGCTGACAATGTGCAACATATTCATGAGGAGATTGAGGAACTTAGAGGCAGCCAATTCCAAGTACAATGTTGCAGTTGATCAACATCACAAGCTAAAGTTGTTCAATGAATGTTATTTAGTTATGGTGCATCTCCGGAAAAATAGTTTCAATAGGAATTTAGGATCTGTTTGATTGACAAAGGTGGAAAGGCTTTCCAATTCCATGTAAATTGAAAAATAAAAACTCAAGTATCCTATATGAATACATTTTCAATAAAATTGGCAAAAAAAAAAAAATTTAAAGTGGTTATAGCTTAAAATTCGAACTCCATTTCCACTTTCGTATCAAACAGCTTAAGTAGAAATTGAATTCCTCAGATGTGACATTTTTCATGAAATTTTAACTAATCAAACGGGCCCCTGTAGTAAATTAAAAGATAGGAAAATAACTCAGTTTCGCGTATTGAAGAAAATTAGAGACAATGCTTATAAGATTGATCTTCTTAAAGATATGAAAATTTACATTCATTGGTGGAGACATCTTTGAACAGTATATGCTAGATAAATATTCTCTTTCCACAACAAATTTGAGGTCTAGTTTTCTTCCAGTGGAAGAAAATGTTCTAGGACATTCATATTTATGTTCAGAGTTTCTTGTTGTAATATGAACTTATCTACTTTTTTTTTTCTTATTTCTTATTTAAAATATGATTTCTTTTACTTTTTTATTAGAATATGATTTCTTCTTTCTTTTAGATTAGAATTTTGTTTCCTTTTACTATATATTTTTACTCCTTTAAGAATTCCTATTTCTTTTAGTTATTAGGATTAGGGAACTAATTTTTCTATATAAACTTAGATTTGTAAACTTTTTCAGTCACCATTTTTCAATACAATCAAATTATTCTTGCAAACTCTTCAAGTTTTTAATTTTTCTTCTTGTTTTCAAGAAACCAATTCCACTTCTACACCATAGAAAATGATGTACATGTAGCATGATTGTTAAAAAGAAAAAAACCAAGATGCTAGTTTTATCTCCATACTGAAAAAATAATTCAACAGACCAGAGTCAGTTATCGCAAATTACTTCATCATATCTTCGTAGAATTTTTGTTCATCTTTATTGTTTCATGTGTAGAGAAGACCTTCAGCGTGTGAGGATATAATGAAAGTCGAAATTAAAGAAGAATCATAACAATGAGCACATTGAAGAATCATAAATGGGAAGATGAGGGACTAGAGGTGAAAGCAAATCTAAGGTAGTAAAAGTTGTAACCGTCGATGCCGTATGCAAATTTTGATATCCATTAAGAAAGTATATAAATCAATTTATCCCTTGTATGATGGTCATTATTTTGAAAAATTGAATTTCGAATACTAATTTCTTTAAAAATGTGTAGTCAAAAAATAGAAAAAAAAAAGTTTTAAATTTATATGCAAAATATTTTATTGTGTAAATTCGTAACCTAAATCAAGTACGAGAATTAAAGTGTGTAGAAATAACAATTGTCAAATAAGGGCATAGCTCTACTTCCATTAAAGAATAATACTTTATGCACATTTGAAAAATATAACGAATAAAATTTTAACTTCCTTTTCCTTTAAATAATGTTGCCTGGTAGCCTTGCAATCCGCCCTATCAAGCATAACACTAGTAGTATTCTATAACAATTCAATATCTAAATATAACATAAATTTGGCTGCTGGATGCAAACGATATTGGTTTTCTGTGTTAGTTCCACGCAGAACCTTTATTTTAAAGAATAAAGAGTAGTCGCATTGTACAACAGAACGCAATATACAACTTCACATTTGCAGAGAATTCTCATCCGATCAAATTAACACCGAAAACAGTCATTTATGAGTATGAATTTCTTATTTCTTCCTCGCTAGGAACAAAAATGTTCTGCATTACCAACAAATGCTCAAAACCAGTTTAACGTGGAAGAGAAAAATTCGAACGTAACAGGAATATGATTATTTGCTGATTGCAAGTCCTCCAGGCTGATAAACTTACAAGGAAGCTGTGGAAACTAGTTGACGACGTCAACAACCAGCTTCCGAGACTTGAGAACAGACCACCTCAAGCGCCGGTAATAAGCAGCTTGAAGAAGTGCCAATGATAGTACAAATATCCACTTGAAACCCATCTATAAAAGCAGAGAGATACGTCAAACCTGAGTTGCATTCATGTTTGATTTATAAATAATGGCTTACCAGTTTGCGTTCTTCCATTTCTGGCTCTGCAGCCCATGATAAAAATGTCACGACATCTTTCCCCATCTAGAAGGACAACATGCAAAAATGAATAAAGATTGGTAATACCCAAAAATAATAGTGTTATCCCTAGACACTTGATAGTAAATTGATCTTCGCGGTAAGGTCAATGGGAGTTGCAGGGCAGTGGTAGTACACTCTGCTTGGGGTTTCAGGATTGGAGCCCTTGAGGTTATTTTTCTCTATTGTAGGTGCAAATTGTGCATTCATACGTGTTAGGCCAGACTAATATTCTAGAATAAAGGATTTCTTAAGGGGTCGTCTCTGTGCAAGAGAGGTGAGAGGAAAACTAGTAAATTCTTATCCATTATAGTGAAAACCTATATTGCGGGTGAATGCTGTTCATGCTGACGGTGAACCACCATAAACGTATGTTACTTTGCTAATTTTCAATTTTGCTCTCTAATTATTACAGCTATTAAAAGCAGCAATTAGGTTTTAATGATCAAAAACAACTAGTGCCCTAAAGTTTTGTATGGACGGCATCTACATAAAGACTCCAGCAGAGATGTAAAATCTTGAATTTGGGTCACAATTAAGAGCGCACTACCTGAGCTTCTGTTGCAGGAGTACCATCTTCGTACTCAACAGCTCCATCGTTCAGCATTTTAGGCATGGCAATAGCTCCCCCAGGAAAGTAGGCATTGTAATGCAATCCATCTCGAATCTACAAAACCAATACAGCTTGTACAATTAGATAGGAAAGAAAACAATATTATATGCGACACACCAACAAACAATATATCACACTTACAAGGACTACACGTGATATAGAAGAACTTACCGAAACACCAGCAGGAGGATCGCGATAACCAGTCAGAAGAGCAAAAACATAATTTTGACCATCATGACGAGCCTACAGCAGAAAGAAGAAATGTGTTGACGGACAAAAAAATATTTCCTAATAAATGACCACAAATCAGAAGGCAGGAAATACTTTGGTTATAAGACTCAAATCAGGAGGGTAGGCCCCCCCATTCGCAAACCTAGCTGCCTGTTCATTTGCATATGGCTGGGGAAAACGATCACTCAATTTGCCAGGACGGGTAAACATCTCCCCTTCATCATTAGGCCCATCGACTACCTCAATCTCAGCTGCCATAGCCTTCGTTTCCTCCTCTGTATATGCCACGCCTACCAAGTCCCGATACGAAATCAGGGACATCGAATGGCAGGATGCACAGACTTCTTGATAAACCTGGTGACCACGACGAATCCTGTTTGGAATTGACCACAATATATCAATGAAACAATAGGGTAAAATTTTCTACAGTCACTGATTCGGTTGTAACAAACCAGGAGAATCATGCACATGGAGAGAACATGAAACTCATCAAGGAGGGCGGGAGAATATTATATTGTATAGTACTTGCCAGAGAAAGCTTACCTACAACGATTATCTAACAAATAAAGGAAATCTTCTTCTATAAAGCACACACATACACGTGTACGCTTTCCGATTCAATCATGTCCAGGAACTAATAAATTCTCTCAGTAAACATTATTCTAATGAAACTTAAACCTCAACAAATTTATCTCATCCAAACAAAAGGAATGCCTTTCATGTTTGGGAAAATATTATCTACGTGAAAAAAGGATATGCCAACCAACGTTTCAATTTTTTCTTTCGCTCATTTCACAATAGTACCACTAAACACTTCATCTGAGATGGTTTAAAGTATTCACGTGTACTTGGGTTAAAAATGAATAGCTTCTTTCCTGCGTCTGCAAGAATCATCTTAAGATGGGTAAATTGAAGATTCAGGAAAATAAATTTAGAATTGTTTGGTATGTGGAGAGAGAGAATGAAACAAAAATAGTGAATTTTTGTCAATTGAGATTGTATCCTTACTTGTTGCTGCTCCAAAGTTACATTTTTATCCATTGCGAGAAATTTCAATAAAGAGAATAAGCCAGTTTGCTTCAAAATTAGAAAGCCGGAAATACAGAATTTATTTTAATGTATTATGATGCATAATTTGATATGGTATATTGCTAACATCAGATTAAACTAAGATATGGAATAACAGAATAACAAATGACCTAAAGAACACATAATGAAAGGTTCAAAGGACACGGAAATGAAGATATTTGAATTCCTATTATTTTGTCATTTAAAGAAAAGAATAATGAAATCATAATATGAAACAAACAGAACGAATGGGTGGAATTGACCCATGGTATCAAGTTGCAACTTATTAAAATCTTAAAAAATAGCACAGATTCGACTTGGATGTCAAAAGCTGAATTAGTCTGAAAACAAAGAACTTGTTTCGAAAATAGTAGATAGGCTAGCATAAACTCACGAAGCATGGTCATATGAACTGAGAATGCCTTTGTGAGGCCAAGGATAGCTCGGGGCTTCCAAACCATGTTCGGCCTCATCAGAGGATGCTATTGTTGCAAAACTTAAAAGGCCTGATACACCTGCTCCAAAGAGTGCCAGCGCCCTCAAGGACTTCATGCCTACTCCAATGCTTTCCTGCTCTTTCTTGGAAACAAGAAAAGACAAAACTGGAGAAGCCTGAAAATTGGGTGAAGAAAAATGAACCAGAAGCCAATTTCAGCCACAAATTTATAATTGAACTGGCAAACACTCAATTAAATTAACAGAAAGTCCACGGAAAGCTATGATGCTAATTTTTCCCACCAAACTTAGTCAGCAATAGTCCCGCGTGGAACTTTTACAACAGAATCAACATGCCCAACTATTACTATTCATTTGCTTCTTGGTTCAAGGTAGTTCACATGGAGGTATATGTTCAGGCTGCATTACTTCACTGCACTGGAAGGCAATATTCTAGGAAACTGGACTAAAACAAAGCAACATCAAAAGCATAGTTAAGAAATTCCATTCAGGAGATCATGTTAATAAGGGAACACGAGGGCCAAAAACTGTTTGTTGTGTGTTGCATTGATTTCTTTTCTAGTTTAAAAGTTACAAGATAATGCGAGATCAATTGCTTTTGTTATAAAACTCTAAAAAATGCATCTGTGGACCACTTGGCACACGTTGTAATAAGCTTATGGCCTGTTAAGTACATTCATTACAATCCAAATATTCATATAACCATTTACTTTTCTCTGAAACAAATAGACATAATAAGCTTCAATACACAAATTTCCACAGATATAAGGTGTTCATTTTTCATTCTTTCATGCGATAATTAGACTCCAGATTTTATTATAATGGAACAGATAATATGGTAAGCATTAGATTCAAGTCTCAACCACCTAGCACAAAAACTAAATACGTTAACAAGAGCCCGCAAAGACCCATAAGTTTGGTCCCAAAAACAATTGTGTTATTATTATTATTTTTTTTAATCACGAATAAAGAAAATCCTCTTCATCACAGGTTCAGTCATTTTAGTAAAGTAGTAAGACTGTATGATTTGGTATGCTAACAGCTGGAGAGGAACAGATGCCTGACCCTTGCATGTATAAAATAATAGACATCTCAATCTCTCTTGATGACTAGATATATCAGGCTATTAAATTTGAGATCTTGCACAATCTTTTATATTAGTCTCAATCTCTATTGGGACATAGAGCCCTCAGGTCATCTCCAAAGCACGAACCTGATCAATATTACTTGAATGAAATATAGCAGAAATGAAATATTACTTGAATCAAATATAATTGAAATTAATTAAAAACGTAAATCAAAATCAGAAAGTTTACAGTGGTTTGTGAATGAAGCCTATCTCTCACCAACCAGTGGATCACTCTACCTCCAAACATTTTAGTAGATGACTCTGCTAATATAAAGAGGAAAAAAAACATTGAATGAATAATAAAAGCCATCTAACACTAAGATAGCTATATAATATATCAGAAGAAGTTTAGCATTCAAAGACAACAATATGCAAAGTGAAGGAGAATTAGTCCCCAGAAACCCTATCCCATCCCCCCAAAACATAAAAGAAGGATGAATGCAACAGATTATTAGATTGAGCTTTACTAAACTATGATACGCAAGGAAAAGGAGAATTAGGCCCCAGAAACCCTATCCCCACCCCCTGAAACAAAAAAGAAGGATGAATGCAACAGATTGTTAGCATCCCATATCAATGAAATTCAGAATCAACTGGACTTTGGTGTGTTATAGCGTAATATCTCCATCCCTTGGCACGTAAAAAAGAAAGAGGAGAACCTTGAGTTCTATCTTTTAGTGCCATATTATAATAGTCATCTTCATCTTGGCTCAAAACTCACATATAAAAATGTTTATACTTTATAATAAGACTTTCTATGATCCTCACAACTACAGTGCACTCCACTTGAAGTAACCATTGTATAACAAATTGCCCCCACCCCACACATTAATGAATGCTTGGATACTGTTACAATTCTAGTGATGTCAAAAGAAAGTGAATTTCCAAAAACCCCTTGCATAAGTGGCCATTGAGGGTTCAATTATTTATTCAATAGACCAAGAGCAAAAAAATTGGCCTAAGAAGAAAAGAAAAGAGGAACATCAAGTAGCTAAGCAGTAGCAGTAACCACAACATTTAACTATATACTAGATAAGCTTAACTATTAGTAGAGCATGTCTGGCAAATAACCCCATGGCTTAAAAGCAATGGGTCGACAAAATTTTGTGGTTTGAAATAAGCCGCACGAGTAAGCTTGACTTACTTATTTCTTATTTTGTGTGGGAATCCCTCCCCATACATTTTAAACCACACATTTGAGTGGGGTATAAGCTATGGGCTTATTTGCTAAACATGCTTTAATCATTTAATTATGTTCATTTTTGCTTATTCAGATATCTGTTTCAACAAACGGAACAAAGTCCCAATAACATCCTAAGATATCACCAATCTAAAAGCACAACCCAAGTAGTGTGTGTGTATTTGAATGGACATTACATATAATAATGGAGAGGTGGCTAGTGGATGGTGAAGCCCAGAGGGTTTAGAGACCTGCTGTGTGGATTTATGTTCACCATTATCTTTCTTTCTATTAATTTATCTGTGGGCATGATTTTTTACATCCCTCTGTGTGCATATGATTCACTGGCACGTATTCTACAAAACTTATATTTTTAGGTGGTGGCAAAATGCAAAAATAGCCATGGAGACCCTGTTTTTAGGTTTAAAAAAAAATTATCTTATAATAATGTTTAGAGAGGGAAAATTTTCTTGTTGGAATAGTCACATTTCATAACAAACGTTGACGAGAAAAGTCATTATAAGTTATAACCACCAAGACTAAAACAGTCTTCCTGTTAGTTGGCGGCGGAGCCAGAACCCGGCGAGCCAGGGCGACCGCCGAGCTGGCTCCGCCGGAATTTACAGTTTGGGCAAATAAACATTAGCCAAAAAACAGAAGGAAAACAGAATCCAGATCCGGCAACCCAATACAGATGCAAAAGCTGGACAAGTATCAATGGATTAGAAAAAAGAAAATTATTTTTTTCTCTCCACTTCAGGTCTCCAAAATTATTAAGCACTGAAAACTTCTCAGGAGATAAAAGGTCATATGTATAACAAATTCATCATCATAGAGACAAATCTTATGCATAAATGTAAATTAACAAGTCATGATCGTAGATCTAATACCTCACTGCATGCCAACGTCTGCAGGCAATAATTGCTGTGTGCGGTGTGCTCGTAAAGCGGCGTTGAGATTTCAGAAGCCCTAGGAATTCGGAATTGTGATTGGGCTTTTAGAGACTTTTAGATGGGATAGTCAGCCCATATCCACCAATTAAAATAATTTCATTGCTATAAATACTACATAAATTTTTTGACCTCATTTCATCCTCATTTTTTTCAAAATAAATATACATTTTCTCCCTTTTCTTTATAACTATACATTCTTCAATAAAATAATATTACACATAATCTAAAAACTTTTTTTCAACCGCACATTATCGATCAATCTATTTATAATATATTCTAAATAAAGAATGTGATCCAAACATTCCCAAATTTATGTTGAATAACAAGAGGTTTTGTGAGGATGTCTACAAGTTGATCAAATGCAAGAACATGTTGGACAGCTAGGGTGTTATTAAGAACTCGTTCCCTGACAAATATTAGAGGTCAAGCTCCAAATGCTTTCGTACAAGACTATAAAACTGGATCAGCACTAAGAGCCACCATGCTCAGATTATCGCACCAGATGACTGGAATTTTAGTTTGATAGATTCGGAGCTCCTTAAGTAAAGATTGCAAGCACGTTAATTCAGAAGTAGCGTTAGCTAAGCTACGGTATTCAACTTCAGTACTTGAGCGAGAAATGGAAGATTGTTTCTTTGAGCTCCATGAAACTAGATTATTCCCAAGAAATTAACATCAACTAGAAGTAGAACGACAGTCATCTAAGTCATGTGCCCAATCAGAATCTGAAAACCCATGAAGATAAAGATTATTAGACTTGGAGAAGTGGAGACCATGATCTGCAGTACCACAAAGATATCGAAAAATGCATTTGACTGCCTTCCAATGTGTTTCAAGAATAGACTGCATGAATTGGTATACTTTATTTACACAGTATGCTATTTCAGGCCTTGTAATTGTTACATATTGCAGTGCCCCAACAGTGCTTCGAGAAAAAGTTAGATTGCAAAATAGATCGTCATCAGAGGAAGTGAGGGACAAACTTGCCACCATGGGAATTGGTTTTGGTTTAACCTTGCTCATCTAAACTCAATTGAGAAGATCCTTGATATATTTCTCTTAGGACAACAATAGACCACCAGTAGTAGTATGCTTCACGTCAATCCTTAAAAAATAATGAAGACTGCCCAAATCTTTTAGGGAAAATTCAGTGTGTAAACAAGAAAGTAGAGACTCAATTGTTGGACTACTACTTCAAGTAATCAATATATCGTCTACATATACAAGGACAAAAATACAAAGTGTGGCATTGCATTTGATAAAAATATAAGTATATGCTCGAGAAGCATGAAAACCAAGAGAAAAGAGATAAGTCTTCAAACAATCAAACCTAAGGCATGAATTATTTACATCAAGTTGACGTACCTACCATCCATAAGTAATAGCAATGGAGAGAACCACACATATGGTTACTGGTTTCATTACAGGACTAAAAGTATCTATATAATAAAAGCCAGGAACTTGATGGTAACCTTTTGCAACTAGTCGTGACTTGTATCGAGAGATAGAATCATCAGGATTTTTCTTGAGTTTAAAAACCCATTTGCAGCCAATCAACTTTCTATCTGAGGGCAAAGAGACTAAGTTCCAAGTATTATTGTTAATTAATGCAGCATATTCCTCGTGCATTGCTATATTCCACGGAGGATATTTGAGAACTTCTTTGAAAGAGTTTGGTTCACTATTTTGTAGGTCAGTAGTGAGAAGAACTTTTGGTTTAAAAATTCCATCCTTGGATTGGGTAACCATATAATCAGTATCTCAGAAGCATCGACACACTGCCGGCGACAACGTATCGGACACCGATACGCCTCGACACGTCGTCGACGCGTGTCGGAGTCACTTGCAGCGTGTCGGAGGCTTAGGTGGGCAGCCGACGGAAGTTTGAAGGCAGAAAAAGGAAAGAAAAAAGAAGGCAAAGGGGAAGGTTGCCGGCGGACTGAAAAGGCAGAAAAAATAGAGAAAAAAGAAGAAGAAAGGGAAGGCAGCTCGGGGAATGAAAGAAAAAGAGAGAAAAGAGAAGAGGAAGAGAAGAAACCATGCTGGCTGAAAGAAGAAACCTAGCTGGTTGAATTGACGTGCACTGGGGAAAGAGGAAATTGCATTGTAAAAGAGGAAATTGCGTGCACCAGGAAACCTGCAGGAGAGTAGCTGAAATGAAGTGATTTTATCAATTAAATTTTCAAATGGTAGGGTCCACCATTGTAAAGAAGGCCATGTTGTATAGGTTTTATGTCATTTCAATAGCTGTATTTTTTTAAAAAAAAAAGAATATATAATATTTTGTTTGAATTAATTTGT
>CAIGRB010076296.1:0-17740 GCA_903798255.1 Fraxinus quadrangulata
TTGTCTAAATCTAATGAATGAGGTAATAAAAATAAATTATCAAAAACTTTCAAAAAATTTAAATGGGGTAGTAAACGGGGTAGGGGCCTAGCCCTGCCCCGCCTCGCCTCAAACGGGTAACAGGGCGGAGAATTGCTTGGCGGGGCGAAGGGCGGGGAACGTTGTCTCGACCTCGCCTCGCCACGACACGCCACGCCACGCCACATTGCCACTCCTATCCTTGTCTATGCCTTGCTAATATCTTGAACTCTTATTTGTGTATCATCTTTTAATACGAATATGACTTCTGCTAAGTTTGAAGTTTCACAATTTGATAGAAGATGTGATTTTAATATGTGAAGTCAAAAAATGAAGGCAATCTTAATGCAAATGAGAGTTGTTAGGTCTCTAGATGATAGTTGACTTGTGGACTTGCTTCCTGCTAAGAAAACTGAACTTGAGGAGGTTACTTGGAGTACTATTTTCTTATACTTGTCTGATAATGTTGTAAGGGGTATTGGTGAAACCAAAACTGCTTCTGACCTGTAGACTACACTGTATTCTAAATATACGACTAAGACTGTTCCAAATAAATGTTATTTGTTGAAACAATTTTTTTCTTTTAAAATTGACCCTTCTGTTGATTTAGATGACATTTTGAATAAATTTACCAATTTGATCCAAGACTTAGCCAATTGTGATGAAAAACTTTTAAAAGATCAGTTGATTGTAGTCCAGTTAAACTCCATTAGTGACAACTATAGAGACATTAAAATTGCTCTAGAATATGGTAGAGCTCAGATTACCACTGATGAAATCATTAGTGCTTTAAGAAATAAGGCCCTTGAAATTAAATCTGAAACAAAAGAAAGTCATAATGGAGATAACTTGCTAGCAAAGGGGAAAGGGTTTTAAAAAACCTAATTTTCACGCAAAGTCCTTAAATGAAAATATGAACAAGTAGAATGATAAAAATAAATCCAAAAATGAGGCAAAGGGTAAAAAATGCTATTATTGTGGAAAAATGAGTCATTTTATTAAAAATTATTATAAGAAGAAGAATAAAGCAAGGATAAGAAATTTGATAATGGGAATGCTGCCTTAGCTTATAATAAAGAAAGACTTGAAGATGGGTTAGTCCTTGTTAATATTGAAAAGAAGTTAAGTGATGAGTGAATACTTGATTCTAACTGTTCTTTCATATGTGCCCAAACAAAAATTGTTTTCTTGATTTTGAAACAACTATTGTGGGACAAGTAATAATGAGAAACAACATGACTTGTAAAGTTAGTGGAATATAAACTATTAAACTGCCACTTGAAAATGATAATATACTATTCCTATAAGGAACTAGATATGTTCCTAAATTAGAGATGAATTTGGTGTCTTTAGGCATGTTGGATGAGATGGAGTTTTGACATAAAATTGGGTCAATAACACATTAAAATTCTTAGGGGCACTGATATAATTATTAGCACCCCTAAGAGACATGGTCTTTTTTTGTTGAAAGTTAAACATTTACTTGGTTTGACTGTTGCTACTTTAACTGCAACCTTTACTTTATCAAAATTATGGCATGAAAGACTTGGCCACATAGGTAAGAAAAATTTAAAATTTTTACAAAATAAAGGAGTTTTTGGAAATCAAAATTTTGGTTCCTTGTGAACAATGTGTAATCGGCAAGCAAGTAAAATTACATTTTTTTACCCGAAATTCATAAATCTAAACAAATACTTGAATATCTGCATGTTGATCTGAGGGGTCCAGCTTCTGTGTCTACTTTGACTGATTTTAGATATTATCTTTTGATTATTGATGATTTTTTAAGAAAAATCTAGGTTTTCTTATTAAAATCAAAAGGTGAAATATTTTCTGTTTTTAAAGACTGTAAAACACAAATTGAAAACCAATATGATCATAAGATAAAAATTTTAAGAACAGATAATGATTTGGAGTTTTGCAATTATGAATTCAATAATTTAAATTCAATAATTTTTGTAAAGAACGTGACATTTTAAGACATAAAACTGTTGTTTACACACCTCAGCACAATGGTGTAACAGAAAGAATGAATAGAACTTTATTAAATAAGGTAAGATGCATGCTTTTGATTTATGGTTTACTAAACCTTTTTGTAATGAAACTGTAAAAACTGCTGCTTATCTTGTAAATAGAACCCCAATTAGTGCCTTGAATTTTGAAGTGCCTAAAACAATTTGGTCTAAAAATCATGTTGACTATTCTCACTTGAAAATATTTGATTATGCTGCATATGCTCATCAAAATATTGGTAAATTGGAACTTGGATCACTTAAATGTGTTTTCTTAGGCTATGGTGAAAATGTTAAATGTTATAGACTATAGGTTAAAAATGAAAAAGGCTATAGGGTAATTGTGAGGAGATGTCATTTTTAATGAGTCTATTATGCCATGTTTGGAAGGGAAAGAAAATAACTTGACTGAAAAAGATGTTCAAATTGAGGTGAAGTCTTCTTTAAATGAAAAAGAAACACTTGTACTTGCTGCTGATGAATCTGATCTTGATGAAAATGATAATAATCTTGAGACTAAGGACCAACCTAATCCTACTTCTCTACCTCTTAATGAATATCAACTCACAAGAGATAGAGAAAGGAGGCAAATCAGGCCTTCTCCAAGGTTTGATAGTAATGACTTTATTTCATTATTTACTTATCAAGATCAATTTGAAAATGAACCTAAATCATATGATGATGCCATTAATTGTAAAGATTCTAAACAATGGAAAGCTACTATGGATGATGAGATGAGTTCTCTTCTTAAAAATAAGACCTATGAATTGGTTGAAAGATTTAAAGACTAAAAGCTAATTGATTGTAAGTGAATTTATAAGATAAAAGAAGGTGAATGAGGGAATAAAAATGTTAGATATAAAGTTAGACGGGTAGCTAAAGGGTTCACACAAAAAGGTGTTGACTATATAGAATTTTTTTCATGTAGTTAAATATACCACTATTAGGTGCATTCTTGCCCTTGTTGTTCAATTTAAATGAAAACTTGATTAATTCGATGTTAAGGCTACTTTTCTCTATGGTGATTTAGATGAAAAAATCTATACGAAGCAATCTATTAGTTTTGTTAAAGGTGATTATGAAAATATTGTGTGTACATTAAAGAAATTACTTTATGGTCTGAAACAAGCCCCGAGGTAATGATATAAAATGTTTGATGCCTTTGTTTTGAAACATGGTTTCCAAATAAACAATTATGATGTTTGCCTCTATTATAAAGGTAAAGGAGGTAAAAGTTCTTTATACTTAGTACTTTATATTGATGATATGTTACTTGCAAGCTGTAATAACTCTAAAATTGATGACATCAAATAGAAGTTGAAATCTGAATTTGATATGAAGGATCTTGGTTCAACCAAGAAGATCCTTGGTATGCAAATTTTAAGAGATAAAGATAAAGACATGATATTTTTGCATCAACATGATTACATGGTTAAACTTCTGAAAAAGTTTAATATGTTTGATTGTAAATCTGTTATTTTCATCTAAGTTTTGTCCTAAAACAAATGAAGAATTTGCTAGAATGTCCAAAATTTCATATGCAAATGTAATTGGATCTGTCATGTATATAATGGTTTGTACAAGACATGACCTAGCTCATAGTATTAGTATACTTAGTAGGTTTATGAGTAATTCAGAAGAAGAACACTGTAATGCATTAAAATAGCTTTTAAAATACTTAAAAAGTACTTTAAATTTAGATCTTGTGTTTAAAATGAATAAAAGGAGAATTACTTTGAAGGGGTCTACTGATTCTGATTTTACTGGAAACAGAGATAATAGAAAGTCTGCCCCAGCCTATTATTTTATTCTCTGTGATACTGCTATAATCTAGAAATCTCAATTGCAAAAGGAGGTATCTCTATTCTTAACTGAAGCAGAATATATTGTTGCTTCTGATGCTATTAAAGAAGGCATATGGTTACTGAATGAACTTTGGGTTTATTGATTAAAATGCAACTTTATATTTTGATAGCCAAAGTGCCATACACTTAAATAAAAATCTCATGTTTTATGATATGACTAAGCATATAGACATTAAATATCATTTTATTAGAGATATTATATCTAAAGGAATTCTGAAGATTGGTAAAATTCCTACCCAGTTTAACCCCTTAGATACGGGAACTAAGATAATAATACATTTAACCAAGTTTCTTAACTATTTGAAATTGTTATCTATTGATACTATGTGATGCTGAACAGGTACTTGGAGAAATGAAAAATATTTGGTAATGTTTGCTCTTGGCTACACTTATTGAACTCAAATTTCTGGTAGTAAGGTAGAGATTGTTGAGGCTCGAACCTTGATCAATGATGTGCTCCCAAAAAAATTGGCTTAAAGTCGTGTTTTGCTCATATGTTTTTATTAGTGGAAATGTTTTACTAATGGTGACATGTGTTCAAATTCTAGCCCTTGGATTCTTGTCTTATTGTTGTGAGACATATATACGTGCACAGTGATGAACCTGTAAACTAAGATCAATATACTTGTCAGCCTCTGTAATCTGTATTTCCAAGTGATTGTTGTGAGAATAAGAGTTTTCTTATAGTCTCGATTTCAGTAAGCGATTGTGGAGTTTCTTGAGTGATTCCTTATAGATCTGCAGATTGTTATTAAAGAGATAAGTGTTCAGTACTTTTCTCTTGTGTTAGAAAAATATTTTGTAACTTGTTGTCATTTTTGCGCTAAATAGTGCATCCGAGCAGATATCCATTATTTGGATGCTCAACGGGGGATGTAAGCGTTAGATGTGGTCGCCGAACCTCCGTAGCTTAGGCCGAAATAATTCTTTGTGTTCAATCTCTAATTTTATGCAAATTTATTTTCTGATCGATTGATGTTTGGTGGAATCTTATTTTAATATCGTGTGTTGTAGACATTTTCTGTTTATATGTAGAATATTTTATTATATGATGTATGATTGAAAATGAGTATGTAGAAAAAAAAAGTTTAAATAGAATGCGAGACAAACAGAGACTTTATAAGATTAGGCGTGAGATGTTGAGATACATTTATGGAGGTTGGGGTGGAGGGACCATGGCACTATGTATATGCACATCATGAAAGGGAACACCGATCTAGCTTAACCGCTTCTACTCTTACATAATATAAGCAAGAAGTAGTTTAATTGTACATTTGTACTTCTATGTTTGTACAACTAGCAGAAGAAAAAGGAGAGCTGGAAGTTTTATCAATGTTCTAAAGTTTTATATTCTAGTGTTGTACTCTTCTAAAGTTTGTAATGAAAGTATGATTTAGTAGTACTTACGGTTTGTTTACTTTAAAACTGTGTTTCGTACTGAATTTTTTCAAAAAATTTATACTCGGATATCAACACATTGAGATCAAATGTCGACACTCGTACCTTACAAGGGTATTGGCGTCGACACCAATCCCTCAGCACATTGTAAAATTATATTAACCTCATTTTTGACCTTTAAGCTTTTTTTTTTTTCCAATACGAGATAATGACGTAATAATGAAAATAAACCTGAGTGCACTATACTTGTTCATAGTCGTCTAGCAATTTGGGAGTCTTAGACAAAATAGCTAAAGAATAATTAAATTAGACATAGAAAATCACGACATACGAAAATTTTGTGAGTAAGTGCTAACGGTATTGTGGTTAGTGATTCTAAAGAAAATTACAATCTATTTATTTTACTGAAAATAAAATTGTTGGCGATCATACCATTAGTAATTACGAAAGATAAAATGTTGTGGGCATTCAGTAACGATACATTTGTTGTCATCGTCAATGAGAAGTCATCGATATAACTGATTAAGTTTAATTGTTTGTATATATTTTTAATTTTTTTTTTTGTGAGTCGGCAATGTCTAAATTAAAATATCTTAACCAATAGATATGCTATTTTTACTAGTGAAATAATTTTCGTTTGCATTTATTTATTTTTATATTTGTTTAATTAATTTACATATTTACAATTTTTTGGTTAATTAAAATTTTAAAAATATTTATTTTTAATATTATTATCTTAAGATTCATTTTGTAATTTAAATTATTTAACTATTATTTAATTACCAATAAAAAAGAACCTTCATAGTTAATCTAATACGTAAAAATACTCAATGATTTCTACTTCACGGCAGATTCGTGAGTTTTATAGGTCAATTGCGTGATAATGCATTTAAATTTACCTTGTGTGACTCAAGTTTCGATCTATAGTGTAGACTTTTTTTATAGGTCAATTGATTCTATCTTCTTGGTTGGTTGATCTCTTTTCTTTCTTGGAGATTCCATTCAAGAATTTCTCACATTTCAAATTCAATTATAATTTGCATTCTATAATTTCATGTTGAGGTTCACGGGTGAAAGGTAAAGAACAAGATAAAGATATTAACAATATTTTAAGAAGAAAATGGATAACTTTGAACTTGTTTGACAACCATTACTGTAGAAAAAAAAAAAAAAAAGAATTTTGAACAGTAATTTTTAGGAGAATGTGTCATTAAAAAGTAGGAAAAATTTTTGGTATACATGTAGAATATTTTCTTGTGTGAATATATCGTTGAAAATAATCATGTAACAAACCATAAAATAAATTAATAGTTGTTGATAACTGCATTTTTTTAACACTTATTTTGTCACAAAACATGACTAATTGTTGACAAAAGTATTTAAATATGGCTTCATTCTGCATAATTTCATTTTGTAGCGCTATATTAATGGATGTGGCGGAACTCAAGAGAAAAGATATGAAAATGGACCTAAACGGAAGAAAACAAAAGCTTAGGGACCAAAGTACAAATAGTCGAAAGATGACCTCGAAGCACGAATCGAGAATGTAAACAAGCTAAGTACTAATTTGATTAATACAAGGGATGTGAGAAGAAGGAGAATGAAGAAAAGATGCCAAAATGGGATAAAATAATGTTCGAGGACTAAATTAACAAAATTAGAATTTCCTATCTACCATGCGGTCGCACCAGAACTTGCAGGGAATACAAAGGCCTCAATTGGATGAACCATGCGGTCGCATGGTTGCTTCTTCGAGGTAAAATTTCTGGTTTCCTTATTTCGTTCAAACACTTTAAGAAACGAATCTTGGGATGAATATAAAAGCTTAGAGTCATCAAATACGAAAGGAAAGGCATTCCAACTGAGAGAAAAACCCTAGAACACACATTGAAGGAAATCTTGAGCCAAAAATACGAGGAAAAACACAAGATTGACGGGATTTCAAGTAAAATATTAAATCGGTGATGTCGTTTCTTCAAATATTTGGGTATTTTATTATTTTCTAAATGTTATGCTAGATATTTCTGTACTAGGAGAGTGATAAACCATATGATGTAATTTTTTAATTCTTGATTTTACATTTTTGACATTAAAACACATTATTTGAATTTGAATGGTTTGTATACAATTATTTTTCTCCACAATCATGTGCGTAAATGTTTGTGTGACTGTGGTTGCATATTTCATGCTTTCGAGAGAAGGGAAATAGATTTGACAAGGAAAATCATCGTAGGGTCCGATATGAGAAGTGAATCTCTAAGTGTTCACAAATATCCATGCATTCTTATATATTTACATTCGTCATAGGGATATAGTCGGGTCGTATATAATAGTAGGTTCAACATTACTCGAGAGAGATTGTTGGATAGAATATGAACATTGATTATTCAAAACTTCAACCGTGTTGTCATTTGTAAAATTGGGATTAAAAGAGGTCATTGCATGGATATTCGTGATCCTAATGCGTATTTCATTCATTAAATTTAACAACTCGTTTTCAAGCATTGTTTTGCATTTTAGTTCAATTAGTTTACTCATAATCACATTCATAAATTAGTTTAGTCATAATTTCCATTACAACATAAACATGCTATTTTTTTTATTTTTTTATTTTTGTTTCGGTTAAGGTCGAAATACTAAAATTGAATTAAATCAGTTCATGTGGGACGATATTCGGAACTCCAAATTTCACTTTATTACTTGTTACGAACCGTATACTTGCAGTGATTTTTATTTGAAATATATTTTCGTGAACAAATTTTTGATGCTGTTGCCAGGGATCGATTATTAGTTTAATTTATTTACGTTGACACTAATTCAAACTTATCTTTAATTTTTATTTTATTTTATGTAGTCTTTTTTACTTAGGTTGATCTAAGTGTTACCGTTGTCATTCCTTCAGGTCTTGCATGCGAAGGTCACTTGGAGGTGAACTGCCTCCAGCTGATTTGGAAATTGAACGAACCTCTCATTGCAAGCAAAGAGAATCTAGAACAGCGCAGCAGGAAGACCAAGGACAAATACCAATGGCTAATCGACAAATTGAACCAACAAGGAATCTTGCAATTCCAGCCAATGTAGAGGAAGAAGATGACTTGACCACCTTACTTGGGGATTTCTTGTTAGCGTTCGTCATCCAAAGTCAATCCAGTATTTTGTACCCCCTTCGAACAGTCAAACTTCCATCTGAAAACTAACGTCATCCAATTCTTCCAAAGTGGGCATCAGTTCTACGAGATGGCTAATCAAAATCCGCACACACATATATCCTGCTTCTTAGATATGTGTCAACACTTCAAATACCAAGGAATATTAGAAGATGCTATCAGGTTGAGGTTGTTCCCACACACTCTAAGGGATAAGGCACTCGAATGGTTGGACTCACTTCCTATAGCGAGCATAACTACTTGGAACGATCTGGCTCACAAATTTTGTATGAAATTCTTCTCACTATCTAAAGTAGAAAAATTGAGGCACTGAATATCAATATTCAGCCAAGGTGATTCTGAGTCAGTTGATGAGGCTTGTAATAGGTTTAAAACCATGCTAAAAAATGTCCTCAACATGGGTTCGACAGAAAGACACATATCAATTTTTTTTTATACAGGATTGCTTCATTCTTTCAGGAGCATGGTGCATTTATCATCAAATGGCTCCATAATTACAAGAACTATTGATGGAGCATGGGAATTGTTTGAGAGAATGACTAACACTTCAGTTATGTTGTCCACTGAGTGTGTGAGTACAAAGAAATCATGTGGAGTCTAGAGATCGACACCTACTTAGCCTTATCTGCTAAAATAGATTCACTATTTCACAAAGTGTAGAGTATATCACAACAGATAAGTGCAACACAAGCAAGAAAGCCAAATTGTGAAGAGTGTGGGGCTGGAACACAGCACAACTGAGTGCCTATTCTTTCATAGGGAATAGAGCAAGTGAAATACACATAATGGGGTCAACATCAGCAAAATAACCTACATTTTGACACTTACAATCCTGGGTGGTGAAATCATCCAATTTTTTCTTGGGGCGAAAATCAAAATTAAAATCAAAATCACAACAGGTCTCAGGGGCAGTATCAACAGGAGAAGAAACCCCGGTTGGAGAAGATGTTTGCAAAATAAATGGAAAAGACTGACAAATACATGGAAACAAACAATCAATTTATGAGGAAGACCGAAACAACTTTCCACAATCAGGGGGACTACAATTAAGAACCTAGAGATACGGGTGGGGCAAATAGCAATTTTTATGACAGGAAGAGCTCTAGGTACACCGTCGAGTAACACTGAAGTGAATCCCAGAGAACATGTCCAAGCCATTACTACAAGAAGCGGGGTTCAATTACCTGAAATACATGTGAAGAAATCCGGTGCAAATAAAGAAATAGTATCACCTTCTGATGAAGATCATGAGGAGCAAACTAACCAACCCAGAGAGACATCTATAAAAGAGACTTCAGATATACCATGGGCTAAAGCAACCACACCCTCAAATCCATATGAGCTCCCAATTCCATTTCTCCAGAGATTGAAGAAGCAGAAGATGGACCAGCAATATATGAAATTTTTGGAGATCTTCAAAAAGCTTCACATAAATATCCCGTTGGCTAAAGCACTCACATAGATACCCAGCTATGCCAAATTTTTAAAGGACATCAAATCCAACAAACGTAATGTTGACACAGGAATACAATGCAAGAATTCAGAAAAAACTTCCTCCAAAACTAAAAGACTCAGTGAGTTTTACTGTACCTTGCACTATTGAAAATTGTTACTTTGATAAAGCTTTATGTGATTTGGGTGCCAGTATTAATCTAATGTCACTTTCTATTTTTAGGAAGTTTGGATTGGGAAAAGCTAAACCAACCACGGTGACTCTGCAGCTAGTCGATCAATCGCTTACTCATCTATGCAGAAACATCGAAGATGTTTTGATAAAGGTTGATAAGCGCATATTTCAAGCAGATTTCCTCATTTTAGACATGGAAGAGGACATGTATGTACCATTTTTGGCTACTGCGAGAGCTCTGATAGATGTATAGCGAGGTCAGCTGATTCTGAGATTAGGGGATGAACATGCTTCTTTCAATGTTTTCAAAGCTACGAAATATCCTACGGAGTCAGATAGCTATTTTCAGATTGACGTGGTTGATAGTGCAGTTGATGACATCTTTCAATTACAACGTCCGTCTGACACTTATAAAGTATGTATCATGTAATCTCAGTCCATTCACATCTACTCTACAGAGATTGAGGTCTGTGCAAGATTTTTTGAAATAAATCCGCTATATGTGCGAAAGAGGAATTTTAAGAAGCTGAGAACCGGTCCACCGAAATCACTGCCATCAATTCAGTAACCACCGAAATTAGAGCTCAAACAACTACCACCCTATCTGCATTATGCTTACTTAGGGAAATCATTTACACTTTCGGTCATAATTTCGAACTCAATTGGCAAGATGGAGGAAGAGAAATTGCTTAGGGTGCTAAGAGAATTAGACAGCAATTGGGTGGTCTATTGTCGACATAAAAAGGATCAGCCCTTATTTTTGCATACATAAGATTCTTATGGAGGAAAACTTCAGACGGAGCATCAATGGACAGTGGAGACTTAACCCAAATATGAAGGAAGTGGTTAGAGCAGAGGTGATCAAACTCTTGGATACCGAAATAATTTATCCTATCTCAAACAGCGCTTGGTTCAGTTCGATTCAGGTCGTGGCGAAAAAAAGGGACATCACGGTGGTTGAAAATGAAAAGAATGAATTGATAGCCACCAAGACAGTTACAGGGTGGAGAGTTTGCATTGACTACCTCAAACTCAATACTGCTACTCAGAAGGATCACTTCATACTCTCATTCATTGATTAGATGTTGAAAAGGTTGGCTGGTCATTCACACTATTGCTTCATCGACGGGTATTCAAGATATAATCAGATCATTATAGCACCAAATGACTAGGAGAAGACTACATTCACTTGTCTCTACGAAACCTTTGCCTACCGTAGGATGTCATTTGGTTTATACAATGCTCCCGTCACCTTTCAGCGGTGCATGATGGCCATCTTTCCAACATGGTGGAAACATTCATAGAGATCTTTATAGGTGACTTATTTGTGCTTGGTTTGTCATTTGATGAATGTTTAGAGCATTTGAGCTTGGTCCTACAGCGATGTAAGGAGACAAACTTGGTATTGAACTGAGAGAAATCTCATTTTATGGTACAAGAGGAAATAGTATTGGGACAGCGCATTTCAGCTAAGGGGATCGAGGTTGATAAAGCAAAGATTTAAGTTATTGAGAAACTACATTCACCTACAACAGTTAAGGAAATTTGTAATTTTCTTGGGGCATGCTGGATTTATCGACGCTTCATCCAAGATTTTGTACAGATTATGAAGCCTATCTATAATTTACTGGTTAAGGATGTGCCTTTTGAATTCTCTACGGAGTGCTTAGTGGCTTTAACACTTTAAAGAAGAAGCTTATTTTAGCACTCGTCATCATAGCACCGGATTGGAGTTTGCCATTTGAACTAACGTGTGATGCTAGTGACTACGCAGTAGGGGCAGCTTTAGGACAGCGAGTAGGAAAAATATTTCATGTAATCTACTATGCGAGTAAAACGTTGAATAATGCACAGCTCAACCATGCTACTACCAAAAAAGAACTCTTGGATATAGTCTATGCCTTGGATAAATTCTGATCCTTTCTTGTTGGGTCAAAGGTTCTAGTCTATACCAACCATGCAACATTGAAATATTTGATAACAAAGAAGGATGTCAATCCGAGATTGATCTGTTGGGTCCTATTACTGCAAGAGCTTGATTTGAAAATCAGGAATAAAAGGACAGTGAAAACGTGGTGGCCGATCACTTATCTCGACTGGAACATGGAATTCAAGACGAGTCAGTGGAAATTAAGGAGGTTTTTCCAGACGAACAAATATTTAACATGAATGTTACACCTTAGTATGCAGACATTGTGAACTATTTGGTCAAATTTATTCGCCCACCAGATTACTCAAGTCATCAATGGAAGAAATTTTTCTCTAAGTTAAGATATTACTTTTGGGAAGGCCCTATTCTCTACCGTCGAGGGGATGATCAGATTATCCGGCAATGTGTTCCTAAGGAAGAAATACCGTGCATACTTGAACATTGTCATCCATCTGCTTATGCGAGGCAGTTTAGGAGATCCAAAACAGCAGTAAAATTCTACAATCTGGGTTCAATTGGCCGTCAATATTTCGGGATGTTTTTGAATTTGTGAAACGGTGTGGTAGGTGTCAACACACTAGAATATTTTGAGAAGGAATGAGATGCCTCTAAATAGCATCCTTGAGGTGGAATTTTTTTATGTATGGAAAATTGACTTCATGGGACTATTCCCACCATCATTTTCAAATCAATACATACTGTTGCTGTTGATTATGTCTCCAAATGGGTGGAAGCAGCGGCATTGCCTACCAACGATGCTAAGGTGGTGATTGGTTTCTTAAAGAATTATATTTTCACATGTTGTGGCACTCCTCGACCTATAATCAGTGATGGGGGCAAGCACTTTTGTAATCGTCATTTTGAGTCATTATTGGCTAAATATGGCGTCTGGCATCGTGTAGCAACTCCATAGCATCCTCAAACCAGCGGTCAAGTTGAAATCTCTAATAGGGAGTTGAAAAGGAAACTAAAGGTAACAGTAAGCTCTTCGAGGAAAGGTTGGTCTAAGAAGCTTGACGACGCACTATGGGCTTACGGGATAGCGTTCAAAACACCTATAGGCATGTCTCCATACCTGTTGATTTTTAGGAAAGCATGTCATTTGCTAGTTGAGTTAGAGTACTGAGCATACTGGGCAATCAAGAGTTTAAACTTTGATTTGAAGGCAGCAGGTGAAAAGCGATTGCTTCAACTAAATGAATTGGATGAATTCTGGTTGAAAGCATACGAAACTGCAAAACTCTATAAGGAGAGTACCAAGAGGTGGGACGAATTGCATATTCAGAGGTGAGAGTTTGAAGTGGGGCTGAAAGTACTGTTGTATAATTCTAGACTCAAGCTCTTCCTGGAAAAATTGAGGTCAAGGTGGTCGGGTCCATACATTGTTACAAAGGTACTTCTACATAGGGCTGTTGAGATCAATCATGAAAGAAAGGGTAACTTCACAGTTAATGGACAATAGCTGAAACACTATTGGAGCGATGAATTCTCCAAGGAAAAATCCATTGTTCACCTTGACACACCAGAATAAATCAAACACGATACAGTCGAGCTATAAACTATAAACTAGCTGTGGTTGGGAGGCAATCCAATATATTATTCCCTTTTATTTATTTTGCTTTATGCATTAGTTAGAAATTTTTCATGTTTTAGAAAATTTTAAGCATAATAGATTGGTCATCATCCCTAGAGATCACTAAGAGTCTATGCATGGTCCAACTTGGTTTTAAATGTGTCGTGAATAAGTTTGGGGGTGTTGGAATGGTAGTTCATTTATTTGGTGCAAAATTCACGTATTTCAAGACAAAACGATCAAAATTGTGCTTTTCGAAATCAACATGTGTTTCGAAGTTTAGAAATGCTTTCAGAATCAAGTTCATGGCACACACGCACAACCAGAGGTTTAAAATGTGTTTTGACAAGTAGTGGGGGGTTGAAACGCCATGTTGCATTGAGGGTTGAAAATCGAGTTTTTCGTGCAAATAAACCAAAACGAATTTTCAAGGAGTCGAGTATATTTTAAAGTTTATTCACATTCACACTACTCATTGCATTCATTTCAACTTGGTTGGCACAAAAATCGAGGCAATGGGGGCCGCCGATGGTCGAAGAGGAAAACAAATAGCAAATTGGCAAACCTGGTAGTCTATGTGACCGCATAGAAAATGTTCTATGTGGCTGCATAAAATAAATTAGGCCTCCCGATTTTTTTTTTAAAAACACACCCACACCACACACACCATCCTTTATTTTTCGCACACCATTCCATAAACTCATGCACACACCGTACTCACTCACGCACACTACTCCCATATCAACACGAACTGCACTCACTCACTCACTTACTCACACACACAAATCATTCCTCACATTTCCCTTGTTTCACCAACTCTTCCAATCAATGTATGTAATAAATTTTTGCCCTAAGTTTTAAATTATTTCTTTTCGTTGGTGCTTATTTGAATACTTAATTGAGAAGATGGGCATTAGGTATATGATGGTTTATTTGTTATTGAGTTGTATTGGAAAGAATTTTGACTTGGGATATGACCAAGGAATTGATAAATCCTTGAACCAACACCTTGCTTCCAACATGTTCGATGAAATGCATAAGTCAAAATTTGTGTGGAATTAGGGTTCATTTTGAATTTGACATTGTCAAGTGCATTTTAGATTGCTTTTTGTGTTAATGTTCCTTGCCAAATATTTTTGCATGCACCAAAATCAACATGGAAGACACATAGGCATATCATGACTAGGCACATGGCACCTCACGTCCCTCACTTCGTCCCACAATTTTCTAACCCATATGACGTTTATTTGATCTCAATTTGAATGTGTTAGACTATATACCCTCTTTCATATGCCCAGAGGTTGTTCAGTAAATTTTCGTTTTTTCACGACGATGTTCGGAAGCGAATCTGCTTAGTCGAACATGGTTTTAAGTGTAACAATTTCCCTCTTTTTGCAATAATATTGGGTTTTTGAGCTACATTTTGACATTTTTCATATAATACCCATCCTTCATAATTTATTTTGTCGAGCATGGCATCGTTACATCGTTTTATAATTTGTTTGGTCGTTTATATGACACATTTGACTACGCAAGTGGCATGCATACTTTGACATATGTTTAGGGATTTGGTGCTCCTCTTCTTATATTATCTTCAAGTACCTTCGCATTTATTTTTGCATTACATATGACTTACATGTTTTTATTTTCTTTGTGTTGTAGAATACTTCCTAAACGCACTTCCAAGGGAAGGGAAGATGTTGGCTCTACTTCGGGCACAACCATCACACAGCCAATTGAAAGGGGTGTGAAGCGATTTTTGAACAACGAGGCTCGTGTAAAATACTCAGACATCATCTTCCATTGGACAATAAACCCCCGAGCAACCTGTTAAACTTGATGACTTTCCGGGTTTTGAATTAATCACTTTGGTTTAGAATTTTGGTTCAGCATGTAAAACACAATTATCAAATACCCTACAAATTGTCCTCTATTAGAATGACTAGGTTATTTGATTCTTGTAAAATCATACTTGAAAGTTTTCTAGCTGGCAATGCATGTGATGTCACACATCTATTTTTTTTTTTTTTTTTTGGATTAGAAAAAGATATGAATTTTACACTGAAACTTATGCTATCTCTAATATTGCACCAATTTTGTAGTAAGTTTTGCACCATTTTGCACCAAATCTTACATTAAACTAAAAAATTGTCTCCAACCCATTACATCAAAACTTATACCAAATGATTAGTGTTAAATCAATTTCTTCATTATTTAATGCTTAAAAAATTATTTATTTATTTTAAAACTACAGAAATTATTAAATAAATAATTACGTTAAATTAACGAAAATATTGAATTCATATCGTAACAATTTATTTATTGAAATATATTACTTAATAAATAATTATGTTAAATTAACGAAAATAGTAAATTCATTAATAAATTTAAAAAATATAATACAATTAGTAGAATTACCCCAAATAAAAAAAATTAAATCACGTCATTAAAAAATAGTGCAATATGTTTAAAATTCCGATATCATGTTATTTAAAACTGAAATAATCTTGCAATTTAATTATAAAAATTCACATATTTATTCCACAAATGATCAATTAATACATTTTGAAGTGCAATGCACTACAACAAAAATAGTCTTTTGCAACACATAAAAGGTAACATTCAGTTATTGAGTGTTGCTAAAGATGTCTATTGCAACATTCAAATAAGTGAATGTTACAATTGGTTAATATAATTGAGATTTGCCAACATTTTTTAAATGAATGTTGCTAATGTCGCCTTTTGCCATGCTAAAAATACTGCAAAAAAATTATTTGTGGTTCGTAGTTCGTGCATAAAATTTTATGGCTCTACGATAGGCATATCTCGAAATACAAAATGAAATTTTAATTTCAATTTGATGCACAGCCAAAAAGTCTTTAATTATGTTGTTCAATTTGCGTATTTTTACTATAAAAATGTATTTAAATATATTGGTTAATATAAAAATGACGATTAAAAAAAAAAAGACATTGGACAGAGTTTGTAAAATTTTGCAAAAACCAAGGACAACAGAAATGATAACATTAAACAAATGTTGCGAAAATATGAATACAATTTACAAATAGGTTAAGACAACATTTATAAAATGTTGCAAAAGAGGATCGACAACATTTAAAAAACGTTGCCAAAAGTTCATCACAATAATAATGACAACAATCAAAAACGTTGCTAATACATTACGACAACACTTAGAAAGCGTTGCTAATACATTAAAAGCAACGTTCCAAAACCATTGCAAAAATATTAATAACAACATTTTTAAAAGGTTGCAAAAGAAAAGTTTCGACAACGTTTAATAAACGTTGCAAATGACTTTTCGCAACGCTGCAAAAACTAAATGGTAGCATTTGGATTTGACATTTTGCAATGGTGTATAAACATTGTTGTATCTTTTTATTTTACGGCAACATTGAAGCCCGCAACATACGCACAAACGTTGCAAAAGATCTTTCACAACATTTTTTGAACGTTGCGAAAGACAATTTTTGTTGTAATGATGTGAGCCTCTTTGTCCTTGATTTGCCTATAATGGACAAGAAATTCTTGAAACAAATGATTTTCCTCTTCAACCAACTCAACTTCTGGAGTTGACGCTTCCATCAAATCTCTAACTGGTGCATCAAGATCACATTCGTCCTCAATTGATAATATTAATAATAATAACAACAACAATAACAACAATTTATTGTATTACAAAAATGTAAAACAAAATGAACACACTTACCCTTAACCAAATTGATTGCGAAGTGAAAGAGAATGACAAAATTGAATTTAACCATTTTTGGAGGAGATTTGCACCAAATATTTGGAGCAATTTGGTGAATTATGGTGAAATGGTGCAACACTGGAGATGCTCTTATGCACTCTCCCATCCTGTATCAAAATTTGAAGTAAGTTTTGCACCATTTTACATCAAATATCGCGCCAAAATTTGAGATAAAATTTGCACCATTTTGCATCAAATGAATAGTGTTTCATTATTTTCTTCATTCATAACAATTTATTTATCTCAAAATTATTTATTTATTTATTTTATTACAACATAGATTACTAAATATATAATTACATTTAGTTATTGAAAATATTGAATTCATTCCTTTATTATTATTGATTGCACGATTAAAATTTATTATAAATGCACATAACA